>PVJL010006470.1:0-33349 GCA_004026885.1 Lyroderma lyra
GCCTTTGTTTTAAAGTCTGTTTTGTCTGGTGTAAGTATTGCTGCCTCAGCTTTTGTTTTTAAATTTCCATTTTCAAATATCTTTTTCCAATCTCTTTACTTTCAGTCTGTGTGGGTCTTTTGATCTGAAGTGAGTCTGTATGGTAGGCAGCATAGGTAAGGGTCTTGTCTCCTTAAATATCCAGCCATCCTATCTTTTGATTGGAGTGTTTAATGTATTTACACTTAAAGTAATTGTTGATAGGTATGTAGTTATTGCCATTTTACTATTCATAATTTTTTATCTTTTTTTTTCTTCTTCTTTTTAAAAAGGTCCCTTTAACATTTCTTGTAATGCTGGTTTGGTGGTGATGAACTCCTTTTAGCTTTATCTTGTTTGGGAAGCTCTTTAAGTGTCCTTTGATTCTGAATGACAGCTTTGCTGGGTAGAATGATCTTGGTTGTAGGTTCTTGCTTTTCATCACTTTGAATATATCCTGCCAATCCCTTCTGGCCTACAACAATTCTGTTGAGAAATCAATTGACAGTCTTATAGGAATTCCCTTGTAGGTAACTAACTGCTTTTCTCTTGCTACTTTTAAAATTCTAACTTGGTCTTTAAACTTTGGCATTTTAAGTATGATGTGTTTTGATGTGGGCCCCTTTGGGCTCATCTCATTTGGGATTCTCTGCGATTCCTGGGCTTGTATGTCTATTTCCTTCACCAGGTTAGGGGTAATTTGCATCATTATTTCTTCAAATAGGTTTTCAATTACTTGCTCTCTCTCATCTCCTCTGGTACCCCTATAATGTGAATATCGGTGAGTTTGATGTTGACCCACAGGAAGCTTTAACTATCCTCATTTTTGGGGTTTCTTTTTTCTTTTTGGTGTTCTGATTGGGTGTTTTCTGCCACTGTATCTTCTAAATTGTTGATTCAATCCTCTGCTTCATCTAATTTACTATTGATTTCCTCGACTACATTCCTCATTTCAGTTATTATATATATTTTTCATTTCTGACTGGTTCTTTTTCATGTTTTCTTTCTCCATTTTTGTTTCTTATGTCTTTGTTGAAGTTCCCCCTGAGTTCTTTGAGCATCCTAGAACCAATGTTTGGAACTCTGCATCTGGTAGATTGCTGATCTCCATTTTGTTTAGTTCTTTTCCTGGAGTTTTGTTCTGTTCTTTTATTTGTGACATGTTTCTTTGTCTCCCTATTTTGACTGCCTTCCTGTGTTTGTTTCTATATATTATGTAGAGCTGCTTGCTATATCTCCCAATCTTATTAGAGTGCACTTATGTAGTAGGTATCCTGTGGAACTCAGTGGGGCAGTCTCCCTGGCCACCTGAGCTGAGTGTTCCAGGTGTGTCCCTTGTGTGGGTTGTGTGTGTGCCCTCCTGTTGTAGTTGAGCCTTGGTTGCTATTGGTATCTCAGTGGGAAGGATTGATCCTTAGGCTGTTTGAATGTGAGGACTGGCCATGACTACACTGTAAGAACTGTGGTACAAGGGCTGACCCTACAGAGCAGGATTGACTTTAGCAGGGCTTTGATACCTATCCAGTCTGCCCTTTGGGTGTGTCATCCTTGGAGATGTCTGGGTGATGCCATGACTAGGTCCAAAGCTGGCCATAGGATGTGCTAGCCCTGGGGCATCCTGGGAGAAACAGTTCTGCAGGCCAAGTTCAGCTGCAGCCTGTGCTCTGCCCAGAGCCACCTGGCATGAGCCACGAAGCAATCCACAGATGGCCGCCACCTGCACTGGGCTTGGAGGTGCCTCAAGAGGCCAAGTTGCAAAGTGAGGCTGGCTATTGCCAGTGCTGGGCTTGAAGCTGCTCAACAAGAGGTATAGGACATGCCGATGTTGATGCTGCTTTTGGGAGGTTTGTGAACCTTTGATAAATTTTAGAAAAGTTCACAGCATGAGCCAAAACAGCCTGCTTGTATGGAAAAGCCACTGGAAGCAGCTTGGGTGTGCCTGAAAGTTGGGAAGAGTGGGGTCTCAGGAAATCAGGGTGAAGGAACTGTGTTAGCCAGGTTGATGGAGATTCAGATATAGCAGCTGCCTGGATTTGTGTGCTGGGAGGGAGAGAGCTCAACAAAGAAACAAAGGCTTCTGCCACCTCCTCTATCTGGGAGAAAGTTGTCTCTCCAGCCCTCACCCCTGAAAGCCAGATAATTCGGGATTTTCTTGTATGTTCCTTGTACCTTTCAAGCTGGTGCCCCAGTGATTCACCTATGAGTTCTTAATTTTGATTTGTCTCTTGGTAGCTCAGCATTCATCTTTAAGACATTCCTCTTTTTTTTTTTTTTCACAAAGGGAATACTTGTAATGTAATGTTGAAGCCCTTGAATGTCTGAGAGTGTCATTCTGTTGACCTCACATGTAAATGACAACTGAGTTGAGTATTTTTCTTTTTCCTCCAAGTTGTTAAAATTATTCCACTGTCTCTGAGCAATGAATATAGAAAAGAAGCTTGAGGCCAATCAGATTCTGATTTTTTTGTAGGTTATCTTTTCCTTTTACTGGTCTGAAGGCGTATAGAATATTCTCTGGATATCAAAAAAGTTTATCAGGATATGTATACATGTTGATTTCATTTCTTTTGCATTGTATTTCAATATGCTTTGTTTTGGTCTGCAGACTTAAGTTTTCAACTCAGAAAAGGTTTAGTAGTAGTAGTAGTAGTAGTAGTCGTAGTAGTAGTAGTAGTACTAGTAGTAGTAGTAGTGCCACCATAGAGCAGCTCTGTGCTGTTTTCTCCCTGATGGGCTCCTTGAATGCATATATTGAGTCTCCTGGTTTTGTTGTCCTGGTTTCATATGTTTTTTCTCACTATCATCCAAGATCTGGGAAAGCTTTTCAAGTGTATCTTTACTCCTTTTACTTTATTTTTTGCAGTATGTCTTCTGCCGCTTACTGCTTTCATGGTGGTTTTCTTTAGCTATTTATGTAAACTTACCAAACTGCAGATCTTTCCTCTAGATCTGATGTGGAGGATAAACTACCGCTGAAGTCTGGATCTGGTCCCACCCATCCTTTACATTAAGCTTGTCCAACCCACGGCGCAGGGGCTACATGCAGCCCAGGATGGCTTTGAATACAGCCCAAACCAAATTCACAAACTTTCTTAAAACATTAAGAAAAGTATGCGTGGACCTTTTTTTTTTCTTTTTTTATTTTTAAGCTCATCAGCTATTGTTAGCATTAGTGTATTTTATGGAAGGCCCAAGACAATTCCTCTTCCAACATGACCCAGGGAAGCCCAAAGGTTGGACACGCCTGGTTTACAAATTGTTAACTGCTCTTGGGAGCTTAGTTGAGTAGTTTCAAAAGAGAATTTGTGGTCCTCAAAGCCACCAGTATTTACTGTCTGGTCTTTTAAAATAAGTTACTGACCCTTGTTCTAGGTACTATTTACTTTATTTTTTTCAGACAAAAGTCCTTTTGAATCTCACTGAAAAACAAGAAAATTTCCCAAACATTCTCTTTTTCCATTTTCGTGATAGTAAATCTATCTCATAGGAAGAATTTCTTGTGAGTCCTCATGTTTGTTTGTTTGTTTGTTTGTTTTGTTTTTGGGGGGCTGTAATATCCTTTCTACTCATTTTTTTTTCTGTTTGTTTAGTTTTACAAAGAGAGGTTGTACAGGAAAGTATGGTGGGTCTATGAGAGAATGGTGTGAACTTTGTTCTGAAATGTTTATAGATTTCCGATACCCTCTCTCTTTCTCACTCTGTGTGTGTGTGTGTGTGTGTGTGTGTGAGTGTGTGTGTTTTTCACTGAAAAACCAAATTTGCCCTCATACTGAGTCATATGGGGGGGTTAGCAGGGAGTAGGATTCTTTCTTACCATTTTATGCAGTAGAGGACGGCCAGAGAAACAGATGCCCAGAGGGGCCGTGATGTCACACACTTGATTTGAACTTAAACGCTGCCTTCTTGCTTTGAAACCCCCAGTCCCAGTTCTCAGCCGGCAGCCCCACCTGCACACATTCTGACCTGATTTGGTTTCCACCTTGGTGAAACCTCACCCAGGGTCCTTTGTCACCTGAAACTCTGGGAAGGCAGTGACTCTGTCATCGGAGGGGTGGACAGGATAGGGCCTCAGGAGGGAGGGCAGCCATGCAGCTAATTTTTTCCATGTAGCTATGTTTGAAAACATATTTAGAAAATTATTTGAATTCTTTTTACGTTGCACCTGAACTACACGTGGCCGTAAGTATTCTTGTCATTGAGTGCCGTCCCGTAGTTCCCACACTGCACCTCTAGAACCGGAAGGCGAGAAGGTCTGCCCTCCGAAGGCTGCACTCCTCACTGAGCACAGTGTTGTATGAGCGCGGTATCTCCTCACTCCGAGTGTCACTGCGGGCTAGCAGGCGGCTGTATGGGGTGCATGTGTGCATAAATGTGACTGTCAGTGGGAGAAGAGGCCAGGGGAGTGTGGGCGCACTTCTTTGTACAAATGTAACTTTGAAAGTCGGGCATTTTTGCAATTTAGTCAGCTCCAATTCTATCTGTACTTCTGGAGAGGAGATGTGATGCAGATCATTGAAACCAGCAGATGATTTTAGAATTAGTTCTGCTGCATTTTGGGATACCTTGTATTACGTGCCGAGGAGTCTCCCAGTTCACACCAGCCCGCCCTCAGCTTACCCTGCCTCGGTGGGCTGGCATTAAAGCGAGTCCAGCTTCTCTGACACACCGACCCTCGGCCCAAAGGTCTCAGAAAGCAGGAATACGGATTGAACATGCTTGAGAGGAGGAAGCTCCACACGAACCTGCAGGACTGGACCGCCATCCGTCTTCTTTCCTGGGCATCACTCACACCTTTCTGTGCTTCACCTGAAAGAATCCTACAAAAATCGAACCTGCTCCATTCCATTGATGGCCCTCCGGTCTGTCTGTGACATCCCTCTCGGTACCGCCAAGGAAATGTGATCGTTCCATTCTCCGTTTGCTGCCAGCTTCTCTCGAATGATAGATTAGAACCAAGGAGGTTACATCTCCAATGAGAAAACAGAGAGTCTTTTCCCAAACAAAAAAATCCTATAGGTGTTAAAAACAACAACGTATTTAAGTTCTTCCCTGTGCTTTTTCGTGCCATTTTTAAATCAAGGGCTCTGTCCAAGAGAACTGTGTGTTCAGGGGCAGTTGTCCCCAGAGGTGCTGTCTTTGTTCAGACAGGCAGAAAGTTTCACGGCCGGGTGGCAGGAGGCCGGTGGCGGCTGGGCTGTGCTCTCTGGTTCAGCCTTGCCGTGTGACTGCACAGGCCTCACCTAGGCCCGTGTACATGCATGTATGTATGCTCACTATGCGGCATATTTCAGGGCTGTCCCTGCAGCCCGGGTCCCCACAACATCATAGACGTGAAGGCAAAAGGAGGGCCTTGCACGTTCCCAGGAGGTAACTACGGTCATAGGCAGACCTGGTTTGCTGTGCTTGTCCCTCTCGGCAGGCTGCCTTGGGAGCCAATGGGCTTGGCAGACGAACTTCTTCCAACTATTTCCCAACTTGGGTTTCTGGGGTGATTTTTTTTAATTTTACTGAACTATCATATTCATACAGCAAAGTGCACAAGGTCTGTACAGAAAGTATCCAGCCATTTATGGAAGCAGATACGAGATACGAGACATACTGGACATGGGGCACGACGCCTCAGGCCCCTGGAGGCCTCACTCGGTTCTCCCAGCGTGTCTTCCCCGGGCTCAGGTGTTCTGCTTGCTGCGGTCTACCAGAACGGGGATCACTTTCAACGGGTTCTCGACCGACTTTGGAGTTTTTGTACCCCGCTTTGATTTGCACAGCACTCATTGCATCAGCCCCGAAAGCCTTATGAATCCTCTGCATAGTTTCCGTGGAGGCATGTTCAAGCCTCACGCAAATGGGATCCAGATTGCTTGCTCTACTGGCTCAGTCATTGTAAATGTGCCGGCTTCCCAGGACTCCCCCACCGACTAGTACAGTGATGGCATCAGGGCTCACACATGCGCAGCCCAGTCCGCTCGCCTTGGCTGCCAGGTTACAGCGATGTCCCCCAAACCATTCTCTTTATGTTGACAATGGCTGGATTTTTTCCAGACAGACCTTGCTTATACATGTACACCTTGGTGAGTGTTCACATGCTGAGCTCCCCCATGTAACCTGTACCCGAATCAAGAAACAGACCATTCCCCATTCTCCAGACCCCCCGTTATGCTCCCTTCACGTCCCTACCCTCCACCTCCCCAGCTTAGATTAGGTTCTGCAGTTCTGTGCTTTATGGAGAGAATCCGGCATTTTGTTCTACTTTATGTCTACGAGATTGATCCCTATCACCACAGGTAGTTGTAGTCTGTCCGTCCGTGTAGTTGTATAGCAGCATCCCATTGTGTGACCATACTACAATTTATTTTTCTGTTTTGTCGTTCATGAGCACTTGAACGGTTGCCAGTCTTCGCCTTTTATGAATAGTGCTGCTCTTAACACTCTTGTGCACGTCTTCTGGAGGCTGTATTTTCACGTCCCGACTGCAAATACAGCTAGGACGGAAAGGGCTGGGTCAGTGAAGGCATTTAGCTTTAGTAGAAATTGCTGAATACGGACGAGATCTCCTTAAAGGGTTTTTTAGTTGTGGGAGGCTGGTTAACATCTTCCCCGGGAAGCAGCAGAAAGAGGGCATCTTTTCTTTATAGACAACCCAGAGCGGTGGGTTCTGGAGAGACAGAGACCTGGGAATATTTGTTCTGCAAGTATTTATCGAGTGCCCATTGTTTTAAGTGACAGGGTGTGTTTGTTTCCGAAGGCTGCTGTAACAGATTACCACAGAGTTGGTGGCTCAAAGCAACAGAAACGTATTCTTTTAACAGTTGTGGAGGTCAGAAATCCAAACGGGTCCCGTGGGGTCGGAACTGAGTTATCAGCAAAGACGTGATCCTTCCAGAGGCCCAAAGGAGAATCCATTTCCTTGCATTTTCTAGCTTCTAGAGCTCCAGTTTTGGGCTCGTGGCCCCTTCCTCCAGCTTCAAGGCTAGCAGTGTAGCAGCTTTGAACCTCTCTCCGGCCTGTCTTCACGTGGCCTTCTCCTCTGAGTAGTAAAATCGTACTTAGCACCACCCTCTTATAAGGAGCCCGTGATTGCATGTAGGAAAATCGCCTTCATCTCAATGTCCCGAACTTATCACATCTGCCAAGTCACCTTTGCTGGGTACGGTCATATTCACAGGCTCCAGGGATTAGGACCTGGATATATCTTTGGAAAGCATTAGCCTACCGCACAGGGAGATACCATCGTCTCCTGATTTTTCATCATGTCATCCACAGAACCTGCCTTCATGAAGCATCACCGTCCTACACCACAAAGCTGCCCAGTTGTTCTGCTACTCTCTGTGGCTCTTGTTGCATTGTGGGTAAAGGTCGCCGGATGAGACCAGAGAAGTGTGTTTGAAAGATGACAAGATTGTTTCATCAAGTTGTATTATAACTTACTTTCAGTGGTAATAGAGACTTCCAAATGGATAGGAAGAAAATTGTCAAAACACAAAACACCTCAGTGCAACGTGGGATCTTGGGGGGCACCCTTGAGCAGAAAAGGGACATTAGTAGAGAAACTGGTGAAGTCTGAATATAAGCCTATAGTTTAGCTAATTTTGTTTTGGGGATTGTGCCCTGGTTGTGCAAGATATGAACACTGGGGGAAGCTAGGTGGAAGGTGTATAGGAACTTTCTCTATATTGCATTTGTAACTCTTCTATAAATCTAAAATTACTTCAAATTAGAAAGTTAACAAGAAATGCAAGGTACCCCCTCAAGTACCAGTGGACAAGCTCCAAATTCTGTTTGTGTGACATGGGAGACAGGGTCCAGTGGCGGCAGAATGAATTTAGAAGATGCCAAAGGTAATGGCGATGTTTCATATCTATGAGGGCTGTCCGGAAAGTATCCAGCCACACATGCCTCTGGCTTTCATATTTCATAGTACATGGCTGGATACTTTCCGGACAGCCCTCGTGTAAGTAGAGATTGGTGGCTTGTGCGACCGATACGATGGTGTTTGTTGTCTTGGTGGGAACAGGCGGGTCATCTCCAGATCCCCCCAAGACCTCCCGGGGCAGCTGGAGCTGAGGCTGGTCCTCGGGTGTGCACAGAGGTGGTGTCCTGCCCTCAGCCTGGCTGATGGACTCCGCTCCTCCCCTGCCCTCCCCGGCCCTCCCCGGCCCTGGCCCCATCTCAGGGCTCAGCCTGCTAAGTGCTCCCCAGCGGCCAGCCACCTCACAGCGAGTTGTTATCTTCCTGTCACACACTTATCTGGGCACGGTTAGAGTGCCCTAATAAAATTTGTCACTGACTTTAATCCCATCACTGTCCAGACCCGCCGATTAGCTCCTCTGGTTGTTTGGGCTGTGCCGGCACCTCCAGCCCCTTCCAAGGGTGCTGGTAGAGACAGGAGTTCGGAGAGCGCGGGGGGCCCTCGTAAGCAGAACAGAGACGACGTGAACCAGGGCCACCCAACACTGCTACGATAGTTCCACACAAATGGCTTCGTCTCCCTCCTGCCTCCACTCAGCCCCATTTTGGGCCCATTGGGACAGACGGAGGTGGGGGGGGCGCCTTCTCTTGCCTGCACCCTGAACCGCAGCGGCTGGCCTGTGTCCGTTCTCCTGACAACCCCACACACCCCCACATTCCTCCCCAGCCTCCTGAGGTGCGGAGGGGGGTGATGGACAGGCTTGGGCTAGGGAGTGGAGGGTTTTCGTCAGCTCACTTGGCGCCATGGACCCACACCCCCGAGCTGGCCGTGGAGGATCCGGCCGCATTCCCTTCCCCTTTGGCAGGCCCCGTGGACAGGCCTGGCAGACTCCGCGACTGTCGCACTCTCTTCCCCGCTGCGTGCCTGGGGCACAGTTTTGAAGCCCAGGAGGAGAATGAGTGAGGAGAGTGCAACAGGAGGTCTCTAAGGAGCAATCCTGCGGGGCCCAGGCCGACGTGTGGCCTGTGCCTGGCGTGTCGCCCTACGGTGCGTGTGTGCGCGCACGTGAGCGCCCTGGGCAAAGGATGGAACCAAACCCCAAGTCCCTTTTCCCGACGGGGGTGGTTCTCAAACTTGAACATGAATCAGGATCCCCGGGAGGCTTGTCAAAACACGGATTGCGGGGCCCCACGCCCAGAGGTTTGAGTTCAGTCGACCCCAGGGGGAACCTGAGAAGTTGGTTTCTAGCAAGTTCCTAAGTGATGCTGATGCCTGCGGTCTAGGGAGCCCACTCGGAGAAGCCCTGCCGCACAGTGTGAGCCCCTGTTGGGGGTCCGTGTCTCCATGTTTGTGCAGCCTGTCCTGTCCGCCTGCTCTGATGTCTCTGCCTTCATCCCCTAGGTGAAGCGCAGGTATGTGAATCTTCTCCATCCTTCTCCTGATGTTACTGAGCACCATTTCTTGGGCCCTTATCCTTCTCTCCCTTTCTCTTTTCTCCCCCTTTTGCATACATGGGCCACCAGGCATTTCACCGTGATGGAGGGACAGACCGTGGTGCGCAAGCTCCCTCCCTGAAGCCCACGCTGACCCCAATTAGGAGGAGGCAGAGGCAAAATGGGTGTCCTTCCCATCGCCATCCTCATCTTCTCGACCCCCATGAGCCTCTACCCCGACACACCGATTCCCTGGCCCCAGCTCCCTAATCACTTTGCCAGAGTAAATCACGGGTGCTGTGTGGCGACCCAAGGCCAGAGCCGAGGAGTGTCCCTGGGGCCTTCACCCCGCCCGGCGGGGGCTGCCTTCCGGCTGCTCCCTTGCCCTGGTGCCCTGGTGCCCGTATCCTCCCCACCCGCCGCCTTTGAGAATGGACAGCTGGGGTTCGAATAGGGCCGTCACCGGGACCCGGGGCCCATAGCGTCTCTCTTGGAGTTTTCACCCACAAAAGCGAGAGGACGAAATAGCCTCTCTGGGGAGCTGGGAACGAGGCCCTCACGCCTCTCACACCGAACTTCGGAGCACGTGAGTGTCACTGGGAACTCATCTGCGTCACGTCTTTTCGGACGCCTCCCACACCACGCGATCACCACTGCTTTCCGGTGTTACACCATCATGCTTCCTGTCACCTGGCCTTGGACGCCCCGCTACTTTGTCCATGCTAGAGATGGGCAGGCCGCAAGCCCCGGCGTCGAGAAGACCTGCGTGACTAGGGACGTGTCACGGTGGCTGGGGTGCTCATGACAACGGCTTGCCTTTTCGTTCTGCCTCTTTCAGCTCTTGATGTCGGGCTGATGTTCCTTTCCCTCCAGGGCACGGTGTCAGGACGTCTTACTGGGGGACACCATGACAGATCATTGCTTCTCAGTTCTTTTGGAAATATTCCCTCGTCACAGCAGGGGAGGAAAACCCCTTCTTGCTCGTACTCTGACTCCCCGTACTGAGCCAGACATAAGACAAAAATAAACCCATGACTCCTAGGCCAAGGGTCTTTGGTGTGCCCTTCCGGCACGCCATGTTTGGAATCGGGCGGGGACTCTTGGGGCAGGAGGTGGGCAGTCGGTGTGATGTCACCTTTTAGTGTGTGATGCTTTGAGCCACATTTTCCAAGAATGTTCAGACAAAGCCCGGGGGAGCAGACGTCTTCTTGATTTAAGAAAAGGAGGCTCAGTGGCTCTCATCTCTAAGAAGGTCATTGCCACAATAAATGTGCCTCTGTGCCCAGGCCGACCCCTGTCTGGCCAATCAGTTCTGGGCCACGGTGGCAGCTGAGGTGACAAACTTGCTTTCTCCTACAGGGCCTGGCTCGGCCTCCCCTACCGGAGTCCCACTGGGTCCAGGAACCAAGCTTTTACCTGCTTCTAGAAAACTCCCCGCAGGCAGGGATGTATCCCTGGTGGCTTGTCCCCACTGGATACATCAGGTACAGCTAACAACAAAATAAAGAAAATACAGGGCTCCCCCCCACCCCCAACACAGTCCTTTTCTTGCAGAAATCAGTGCCATGGAGCCCTCTTTAAAATATTGATTGGGGAGTAGGCTTCTATACCACCTTAAAATTTGTTTTTGTGTCTATTCCTGTGTGTTGGCCAATTTCCCCAACTGTCTAAGGACTAAGGTGGTCTGTCTTTTCAGCCTCTCTGCCCTAACGCCTCCTAGGTGGCTCAGCACATCTGTTGGTTGGTGGGAGTGACACTGACCGGGATGGCAGTGGCTGCTGCCTGCAACCCCCTTCCCTTGCTAACCCCCAGAAACTTCAGGGCAGGGGTGCAATCAAGAGGAAGCTGAAAACAAGAGCACAGTAGGACTTGGAGGCAGAATCCAGCTGAGCTCCTCATAGCAGGACTTCCGGTCCGGCATGCAGGAAGGCTCAGCTGTGGAGGAGGAGCCCTGATTCTGAGGGGTCTCAGTTTGCTCCGCCTGGTTTCCCACCCTCCTTCCTCCCATGGTCTTCTGTATGTATAGGTGTCAATCTCAATCGCCATTTAAAAAGAGAGGAGTTGCGAGTTGCAGACAGAGGTCTACCTTGAATTAGCAACATTTGGGTCTCTATAGCCCATTCCTTGAGTGTGTAGACACCAAGGAGAGTGTGACCTGGGAACTTCCCTTAGGCTTGAATTCTCTTTCTGGGGTCTCTGAGCTGTGGGTGGTTGAGCCTTCAAAGATTTGGCCCCTTCCTGAGCCATGAAGCGCAAGGCCTAGGGGTGGACTTACTCACCGGAGCCTCCAACTTGCCCTTTTCCTCTCTGGGCAAGTTGCACTGCTCACTCATAGCAGTGCAGAGACAATTCTGGAATTTCAGGGAGAGGGCCATGAGGCCCACCACAGGAGTTATGAGTCAAGTTCGAGGGGTCGCCATGGGTGCCACCATGGCCGTTGGTCTGGCAGCCTGAGAACGTCCCTCCAGCTATGAGGGTGCTGCCATGAGGGGAAGGCAGGGTCCTGGCCTTTCTGACCTCCTCAGTCAACTCCTGTGCCTTCAGCCACCCCGGGATGGCGGGGATCAGCTCTCCTTAGCAGCCAAATGAGGGGAGGAATTGGGGAGGAGTGAAGTGAACACGACCACTTGCTGCTGATAGCACAGTGATAAAATCAATGGGCTCTGGAGCTCCCACATGAGCCGTGGAGCTGGGGTGTCAGAGCCACTTATAGTGTCAGTCCTCCAGATGCCAGCTGTGACAGACAGCGCTGCTTAGTTGTCTCTCCTCTGCCTGTGGGAGCACCTACCTGCTCCCCTGAAAAGCACTGTCTTCCCTTTTGATGTGAACTTGTAGCTGAGGAGAAGTGGGAGAAAGGTCAGAGTTTCAATACAGTTGATCCTAAGATCTGCAAAAGATGCATAGGGAACAGTGTTATGGAGCCGCCGTGAGTACCAGAGAGGGCCATGCCTCCCAGAACCTCCCATCCCATCTCTCTAGCAACTTGCGGTGCCACTTACACAACCTCTGTGGATGCCAGTTTGTTCCTCTGTAATGTGGAGGGATCTCATGGAAGAGGGAAGGGATTTGAGAGGTGGAAAACAGGAGCTGGTATCCAGGAAGTTAAATAGACCGTGTGACTGAGAGGCATTTTAGCCGGTGTCCTTAACCTGGAGTCATTGGCCCGGGTCCCCCAGCTCCACTTTTGGAGGCTCATGAGCTCTGTGAGGTTGTCTATAAAAGCAATGGGTGGGTGAGCATTTTCCAGAACCTTTGAGAAGCATCTCAGAGAGGTCTTGGCCTCTGCACACTGAACACCCACTGGCAGCTTTAGGTGGGAGCAGCCTGGACTTCAGCCACTAGCTTGGGGAGCATGGGTCTCCCCTTGGAGGCAGCATGCTGGTTGACAGTCCTGGCTTCAACCAGGGGACTGATGCAGCCTTGCTTGTTGTTCTGAAGCTGTCAGGGAAGATGGAGAAGCATGGTGAATGGAGGTGGTCATGTGTGACAGGAATCAGAGGACAGATTTCTCAACAAAGTACATCAGCTTCCTTGCCCCATTGTGGGAGCAGAGCTGGGGCTGTGAGAGCAGATGTGTCCTTTCATCTCCCTGGGTGCTGGTTTCCCTGCCGGGGATCGAAAGTGGTAACAGCCCTGATCAAGAAGGAGGTTTTGGGGCGATGGCTCCTTGTAATTTCTGAGCCACTTAATGCAGACCCAACAGTATCATCCTTGTTGTCTTAGTGTGTCTGAACTTTTGGGGTGGTCCTTATTTGGAGGTGTTCCAGTTGAACATTGTTAGGGACCAAGTGACCAGCTTGCAAAGAACCATTATCTTAAACCGTCCATCTCTGAACAAGAGGCCAGAGGCCTGCAAAACTGTAGAGAAGGAAGACAGTTAATTGGTAAAATGGGATTGAAATAGAACCGTAGTCATGACGAACTCAAGTGAAGTCACAAGGTCAACCTTATGCCTCACCACGTACTTGTCCATCTTGTCAACAGCTAATTTTTACCTCGTTAGGAATAAAAAAGGGATTTGAAAAAACTTGACCCCTGAAAATAAGCCAGCAGTTTACCACCATTCAATTCAATTCAAAGCAATTCAACAAGTTAACCCAATATTTATGAACTGCCTGTTGCCTCTTCAGTACTTTATCAGGCACTGTCAAGGCACCGTTTCTGCTTTCGATGAGCTCATCATTTAACTGGGGAGAATAAACATTTATACAAGGGCGACTGGGCTGCGTATAAATGCACATCTAGAATTCAGTCTCTGGTCAAGAGCTCTTTGCTTGTTCTTGTATCTCCGACTCATGGCTTCTGAGAAATGATAGAATCCAGAGTCTCATCTGTCTCTTCAACTTGCCCCATTTTAGGTCCAACAACATGACGAGTAATTTTTTTTTCTCTCCAAGTAGCATATAGAGGCAGAGGGAATAAGATTGTACCTAGTTAGAAGAAGAAAAAGAAGGGCGATCGTTAGATCAGAGGTCACTCTTCCCAAGAGGTTAGACTGTAGATTTCTTGACTTGCCTTTATCTCTCCCACGTTGCTCCACCCTTTCTATGGCTTCTGCCTCTCCCTAAGCTGACCACATGACTGGGCACCCTCTTCAATAAACCCCCAGTTCTCCAGGGTTAAAAAAAAGGCCCTGATTTATAGCACATGCCAGTTTCTGTGGTGTAAATATGAGCTGGTTTAAACAAACTACAAACTTCCTAAAAACTTAACTGTCAGCTATCCTGATCTGGCAGCGGCTGGCTCCAGCACACCCTTGGGAAGCCCCTCTCTTTTGAACTGGTCATCAATGACCATGTCACAGATCACTGGGTGCAGATCTGATTGGCAGAGTGGTGACTCCACCCACTGGTTGCATCCATTGGGAATGGGAAGTTCAAGGAAGAAAATGTAGCTCTGTTGGGTACCTGAGGATCCAACATAATTATCAGAGATAGAATATTGAGAGCGGTCTGTGTATTTGTTTGGGTTCTTAAACTTATGAGAGAAGCCTTTTTTTCTCTTTTTGATTTGAGATTTGCTGTGTAGCGTGGACAGAAGACTGACTTAGATGACCTCTGAGTATGATTAAATCCATTTTTAGAAAGGTCATAACTATATGAAACCTTCTGCTGGGTTAAGAGATTAGGGTCCTTTTGTTTGCAAGATGGTACCTGGTCACCTTTCCCTGCCTTTCACTGAGCTCGTCCTGCTTATAACCTCCAATCCATTTTGCTCCCGGGTAATCCCCTTCCTCATGCACAAGGAGTCAGATGGCCCCAGGTCTGGTTGAAAGCATCAGTACTTAGGAGGTCAAAACTTACCTGCTTCTCCCTCATAGGGAAGCCCCTTCCTACGTGTTCCCCTGCCTCCCTCCTTATTGATTGCCGTAAAGTGGGCAGGTCCATCCTGTGGCCCAGGACAAATTTGAATGTGGCCCAACACAAATATGTAAACTTTCTTAAAACATTATGCAAATTATGCACAGACTTTTTTTTTTTTTTTTTAGCTCATCATCTGTCATTAGCGTTGGTGTATTTCATGTGTGGCCCAAGACAGTTCTTCTTTTCTTCTTCCAATGTGACCCAGGGAAGCCAAAAGTTTGGACACCACTGCCCTAAAGGACTTAGGAGGAGTGTGTACCCATCCACTGGGTGATGGGAATAGAGGCCAGGGGGCACTGAGTCTTGGCACCTGTGAGCAGGGAAGGAGTAGGGGAGACCCAGTTCAGCATCTCCAGAGGATGTACTATTCCATCCTGGGCTCCAGTGGGAGGAGACTGGCGATCCAACTGAAGCTCTCCAAGGGCATATCAACCAGAAATGTCAGTCAGGCATTGGAGCGGGGCCAGAAAAATCAATGCTGAATTCCAGATGCCAGGAGAGTGGGCGAGGGGGAGATGGAAGAACAAAATGAGAGCATTTGTTTGCAATTCTAATAGAACGTGTCAACAGATCACTGGGCAAAGATGCCTAATGAAAATGCAAATGATGGATGTGGGTGGATGGAGAGAGGAAGGGAGGGATGGAAAGTCCAGGCATGGGCCCTGCCGAGGAATTCAAAGGTGTTTGTGTCCACTGCTGGCCTGCTGCCAAGGGCGTGGGTGCCCAGACTAGCTAGCCATGGGCTGAAATCCAAAATGGGCCACTTACTCATTGTGTGGCCTTGGACCAGTGACCTCACCTTCTTGCTGCTTCTTTTCCTTCTCTAAAATGGAGCCATTAGGAATATGGACCAGATAGGGTTTTGTGAGGATAAAATGATACAACAGGGTAGTGCATCATTCCATATGCTTGTTCTATGGAAATAGCTGTTATTTTATTTTCTTGTTTCAAACACCCATCATAGTGCTCAGCACATAAAGTTAATTTCCTTTTCCCCTTGGGGTATATTGAAGGCCAAGGGAGAAGAAGAGGTTGGGGCTCGGATGTCCCCATCCAGGTCCTAGTAAGGCCTAAACCAAGTTTCCTCTCTGCGCCTCTCAGATGAAATCAACAGGTTCCATCGTTCTCTAATTCTGCTTTCACATCTCCTGCTAGCTGTGTGACACGGCACAGGTATTTAATGGCACAGGGTGTGGACTTCCTCATGTGGACAGTGGTGGTAACGGCCCCTAGCTCCCTGGACGGTTGTAGGGTTGAAATGAGAGGATCATGGAAATGTCTGTGGTGCTTACCTCACCTTCACTGACACGGATGGAGTATAGTTTCTGGCCTGAGCACGTTACAAGCAGCATTTCATGTAACCACAGACAACTGTGAGGAGTTAGTACTGTTGTTCATGTGTGGCTCAGGGAGGTGGAGAGTCATTCTGACTTGATATGCCCAAGACCACAGCTGTCCCTCTCAGCCCGGGCCCACTGAGCACCCTGCCTCTTGCCTGCTGCGCTCTAGTGAACGTGGTGCCAAGCTGAGTTGTACTGGGGAGACGTCAGCTCAGACTTCAGAGCTGGGTAAGCGATCCCCTTCATCAAGGAGAACTTGTGAGCTTCTGCCCTTGAACTGTGGCCTGTGTCAACCAGACCAGGAGGCAGAATCTCCCAGTGAGAAGAACTTTCTGACCTCCTTTAGTACTGCTCAGAGTCCTCCCTCCACTCCTGAAGGGGTCAACAGAATCTCTGAGGAGGTCCCAGAACTTCCCTTTCGTGTTCCCCCCTTTCTTTCCTTCTGGACAGGAGGTAAGGCACTTGGACTGGTCTGGGCGTGGAATCAGGCAAGATTTTCCAAACCATAAATTCGCCCTCTTTTTACAACTTGACAAATGTTCAAAGCACTTTTGGTGTGAAAAAGAAAGCCATTATCTATCTAGAAGTGAGTGTCATGGTTATGTAGGGGTGAGTGCTTGTGTCCCCCTCCCCCAAATTGGTAAGTTGAAAATTGAATCCCCAGTGTGATGAGACATTTTGAGGGTGATGAGGTCATAAGGACGGGACCCCACATGAAGGTGATTAGTGCCCTTATAAAAAAGGCTTCAGACAGCTCTCTCACCCTTCCCGCCATGTGGACACAGCCAGAAGACCGTTTATGAAACAGAAAACAGGCTCTCACCAGACAGTAATGCCAGCACCTTGACCTTGGACTTCCAGCCTCCAGAACTGTGAGAAATCAATTTCCATTGTTTGTAAGCCACTCAGTCTGTGATACTTCGTTCTCGCAGCCCGAGCGGACTAAGGTAATGCCACAATTGCTGATTTCCACCATGGAGATAAGTCGCTCAGCTGTTACTGCCTCTCGTGTGAGCAGCCAACGAGATGCATTCACGGGTCTGTGAGGCGCCGTGCAGTGGACCTGACCCACCGGGGAGCTGATGAGGGCTGAGGGAGTGGATACCGAGGCAGGCACGCACCCTCAGTGTCCACGAGGAGAGGGCTCTGAAGACTAGAGAGAGAAAATCAGGGCAGTGTGCGATGGGAGTTACCCCACTCTTCTGCTCGGATTCAGAAATAACACAGGAGAAGGAGCAGGCGACAGCTTTGGGATATAAAGCTCCAAGGATCACATATATTAATACAAGGGTAGAGGCCACGAGGTGGTTCAGTTGGCTAGACCCAAGTGTAAGGAGATGCCCTTATTGGGCCGGCTGGTGGTGGCTTTCACTGTGTGGGGGTGGGCATGGCAACTGTCATGTTCCTCTCTAGTTGTAGAGAAATGATTCAGCATGGATGCCCTACAGGTGGTGGACGGCCAAGTCCTCAACGTGGGGAAGCCAGAGAATGTGTGTGGTGTACACCCTCCCTCCAGCCCCACAGCCCCTCCAACCCCACACCATCACAGACACGGACGTGTGCCAGGCTGCCGGGCGTTCCTGGTACTTACTTTTCCTTGTCAGATGCCACCTGTCACTCAGGATGCTCAAAGTGCAGCAAGTGGTCCTCTTTGCCAAGAAGGGAGCTAATTCCTGGGAACAGCCCAGAAGAACGGCATTGCTAACGGGGTGAGAAGGTGAGTGTTTGGGTGATAGCCAAATTCGAAGGAGAGAAGAATGTTGGGGGAGAGAATTGCAAAACAAAATGTTCAGATTCTGGAAAAGAATATTAATGAAGGCTGGAATTTCGGAAAATGATGCTTCTCAGTCCATGTGAATGTGTTGGATCTGGCTCCGTTTGTAAGCAGGCGATCTGGGGAGAAGGAAGCCCTGGAATTCATGGAGGGGGTTCGGCATGCCTGTATGAGTGACTGAGTGACATTGGAGGAGTCGAACTGGTCCATGGTCCTCTCATGGCCAGGATGGGTCTATTGTTGTGCTTCCTAGAATGGAAGCACTGGGTTTTAAGAAGAAGCCATGCCAGAGACGTTTTAATTTGAGAGAAGTGCCACTTTCGAAAATGAAGGGGAACCCTGGAGGTGCTACACGTCGGGCTTTGGAAATTCTCTCTGCTGCATCCTTCAGTGACAGCGTTCTCCCTTCCATGTAATAAAGAAAGGATGCAGACACAAGGCTAATTAAGAGGCATGCATCCAAATGAAGGCCGTGTAGGAAAAGGCCAGGGGGACGCCGCCATGACCAGCAGTGGCATCGTCACCACCATTCATGATTCTTATCCACTGGGCACACTCGGGGAAGCAGGCCACGGGCCCCCTGGCAGCTGGAGATTGATGCTAGAAACACCCAGGCTGAGAGGGCACAGACGTCATGGTCGCGAAGCCATCAGTTCCCCTTACACCTGAGGGGAGCAAGTAACGTGCACAGTGTCGGCAGGATGTGTCCCGGGAAGAAAGCCACTACTCCTCTCTCTGAGACTTTACATCACAACTTGAGAGGAGCCCAGAAGACAGGCAATTGCCCCCCAAAAGAGGACGTGGGGTAACAAAGACGACGCTAAATGGATTTGCTTCACTGTAGCAAAATGGCCATAAAGAAGGGAGAGGCTCTGAGCCCTGGCAGAGGATTCCCGCTGGGCAACACGCCCTGCTCTTCCACAGGTCTCATGGGGCCTGGGTTCTGGAAGACGCCAGAGGTGTGAAGGGCAGGGCAGGCCTGCTGTCCCCAGCACCTCGGGCCTCAGCTGGCCGGCCTCTTGGGTGATGAGACCCTAAGGGTGGTGGTCAGATGCACAGTTAGGACAGCACCGGCCCAGCCAGTCAGAAACGACATTGTCACCAGCCATAGGGCCCTCCTGGCACCACCCAGCTGGGTATCATCCAGCCTTGGGCACGGGGTGGGGTTTTGACACCCTACAATGTTAAATCTGTCAGCTCTGGACAAGGTAATCAAAGGGACTCTGAGAGGAAGCCACACAGAGTATTGGGGCAGAGACATGCTTCTGTGGGGAGCGGGGAGCTGGTTCCTTGCAGATGAGCTGACCAGATGTCCCGTTTTATGCAGGACAGAAAACAGTGGCCCTGTCCTGTTTCACACGGGACGTCCGGTCAGCCTGCTGGCACACCACCCGTCTCTCATACTCAGTTTGAGCTCTGGGACTGTTCCTGCCCTGCTGGCCCACTCTCGCCTGGGGCGCGGCCGGGCCTGGGCACACTGCGCGCTCAGGGGGCGCTTACCGGCTGCGCGGAGTGAGTTTGCGCAGGGCAGCATCTCTGAGTGACAGCATTTGGGAGGACGCAGGTCAGCATCTAAAGAAAAAGAAAAAGAACCAGAAGGCTCCCGTGGAGAAGCAGCAGATTGGAATCCAGAAAGCGAACGTAGGTGGCGGGGCAAGCTGCCTGTTGGAAAAAAGTAAGAATCCGAGGCATTCCCAAGAAGAGGGACATCGGGGAAAACTTCTGCAAATGGCGCGAGTGCCGGAGGGTGCTGCATTTTCATCTTTCCAGGTTTTTCCCCCGTTGTTTCCCTGTTTCCTGGGGTTCGATCTCACACACAAGCTGCAGGCTCACCCCAGCTGCTACCCCCTGGGACTTCTATGGCCCTGCGCCCTGAAACCTAGGCTGCTAACTACACAGATTGCTCTCTGCTGATGACTGATGACATTTTCTCCACCCCTTCAGACCTGGGTGTCTCCTCTTTTGCCCTTGGATGACCCTGGCTCGCCCCAAAGGCCAAATATGACTGTTTACAGCCTGTGGCTCTTCCTAAGATAACATGAGTAGATAGCCCTCCTGCCCCCGGGTCTTGGAAGATCTGGGGCCTCCTTTCACCTCTGACTCAGACGGAGTGGTGACTTGAGGCCAGGAATGTCACTCCTGCATGTCATTTCCACTAAGAGCACTGGGGACATGCTACTTTGTGAAGCGGTTGGCATTTCCTTGCCTGGAAGGACCTCTACAAAGAGTCGCCTGGCCTCATTAAGCTGGGACTACCTTTGGAGTCACCCTGCTCTGACATTCAGCCGTTGCACCTCTTTTCTTTATGAGACCTTCATTTCCCTGACCAGCAAGCAGTCAGGCAATAGGATCATTATCAGACTGAATAGATTTTTTACATGTGGTGGAGTCGGGAGATGCACACACACACACACACACACGGTATATTTATATTCATGTCATTTTTACATTTCATATTATACATATGAAATATATGTGTAATGTGAAAATGCAAAAAAGGCATGAAATAAACTGCAAAAGCATCATTACTACCTAAAAAGGTGGAGTTTGGTGCAATGAGCACATAGGCCTGTCACCATTCTACAGCCTTGGGGACTGACAGACAGGGCCCTGTGCTTCTGAGCATGTGTCCCTAGCTCCATGGGAGGTAAGAGAATTGGGTTGTTCTTATCGACTGAATTCAGGGCGCCCTTACGGAGGGTACATTCTGGTCCAGGCGCTGTGTGTGGCAGAAAAGTTCACCATGGCCTGAGGAGCTCCAACCTCACCTGCAGCTCCATCTTCCAAAGTACTAGAAAAAGAAGCCTCTTGTCCAACATTTCATAGCAAGTTCAGCAACAAAGCCAAGTTTAGAAATCACTTGTAGAATTTGCATTTTGTGGCAATGCAGGTGAGATGCAGGCTCATGGGGAAGAAGCTAGCTGGCGGAGGGTGGGGGCATCATCTGGGACTGAATCAGGAGATGTAGGTTCTCGCTGTAACCCTGATGGGAACCCGCCCTGTGAGCTTAGGCCATGGCATGGTCATTGAACCTGGAAGGACCCCCGGGTCTGCTGTTCCTACGATGTCGTTGAGGAGGCTGGGCATTTACTGTTCTAAGTCTTAGCTTTTTCCCATGTACAAAATAGGAAAAAAAAAAATGGGACTCTGCCCTTCCTCTTACCTGACATGGATTTTAGGAAGTAAAATGTGATAACAGCTGTCAGAATGTTTTGGAAAAATAAGAAGGGCATAGCTGTCTTCCGCTGGAAGCAAGTGTCGTTGGCTTATCAACCTCTCTTGCTCCCATTCCCTTCTGTACCGGATGCCCAAGTGACACCCTGTGAGCCCAGCAGGGTTGCTGCAGAGAGACTCAGAGGCCATTTTTAAAAACATCCTACTTAGCAGGCGGAACTCCCGCAGCAACGGCAAGGCCCTGACCCCTGTGCCGTGGGGCCCTTTCCACAAACAAGTGTCTGATCATCACCCGCCACGGGAGGTATTGGGTTTATCCTAAGAGGCCTGTTGGAGGGCCTTTAGAAAAGGAAACTATATAAAAACATTTGCTAGCAGCTCTAGGGGAAGGGAGGAGAGGGCAGAAAGAATTACGACCACACACCCTTGGAATTACCATATTAAAATCTGTGCCACGAGTGGACGGATTTCTGAGGCTGCGGGACATCTTGCCCCTGGACACTGAAATTGCTCTCCTTGCCACAGAATAAATGACCTGTCAGGCTCTATTAAGCAGCTTCAGGATGGTTAGCTTGAAGACAGCAGAGCACGCTGGGGAAGGCAGGCGGGGCTTGGGGTGGGCAGAGCGTGGTTTCAAAAGTTGCTGGCCGCTGTCAGAGTGTTATTTGCTGTGTCATGCCGGCCTGGTGCGCTTTGACAGCGGCCTGTGAAAGGCAGCAGCCTCAAAGGATTGCGAACTGCCTTCCAGGTGTTTGTCTGTGCAACACATGTCTGTGTGAAGGCGGTGGGGAAGGTAAAGCAGGGCTTCCTTTCAAGCACAGAAATCCTGGCATTTTCCTGCAGGTGGAAGTTCAGAACTTTTATGGTCGCCTCCTGGTGAGGAGATGGGAGGATATCAAGATTCGTATAAAGATAAAAGTGTGTCCTATGGCGGCAATGCACCAACTCCACGCAGGCCCGTGCACGTGCATACACCCCACATACATGCTTGCAGTCATGTTTTTGCGGTTAGCTAGCCTGAAGCATGTTGTCCCAACCCCACCAAGATTCAGAAAGCGCCACGCTGCTCATGTGGCAGTGTCAGGGATGTTTGGGGGAGGCAGGAACCCGATGCTTCT
Source organism: Lyroderma lyra (assembly GCA_004026885.1). Lineage (NCBI taxonomy): Eukaryota > Metazoa > Chordata > Mammalia > Chiroptera > Megadermatidae > Lyroderma > Lyroderma lyra. The sequence goes on from PVJL010006470.1 coordinate 22,130, forward strand.
CACCCTGATCAGATCCCAGGCCACAGAGCTTCGGGGACCACAGGTTAAAAAGCAACTGTGTGAAAGCACTTGCCAGTGGGTTAGGGGAGGCGAGCAGAGAGCAGGAAGAATTATAGCCTTTGTTTGATCGTCTGCTGCATGCACCTCTGAGTTCAGGGCTGGCCCCTTTAACCAGTGGTTTGCAAATATTTTGGTTCCAAAAGCTGTTTGAGCAGCTTTTGACTCCCTCTCCCAGAAGCATTCCTAGCCACACGTCACCTGAGGTGCATAGGAAGGGAGTCATGCATTGACATATGCATATGCACAGGTTTATGAATATGTGTGTATATACATGCATGTATGGATATGTATATGGAATGTGGATGTGTGTGTGTGTGTGTGTGTGTGTATTATATGGACAACAAAATGCATGGCTTACTCATGTGTTCTAAAGCATGATGCTCACACATTCTGAAGAGACATGTCTGCAGAGGATCTTCAGAGGCTGAAGCGAGGACTTCTTTGTTAAGGGCTGGCCTCCTGGACTCCCAGGCCCGAGCGAGGTGGGCCTCTCACATCTGTGGGCCACGTGTCTGCCCGGGCACCCGCCAGTTGGGCTCCGAGGGTCTGGGCGGCTGGATCTGGCAGAGACTACTCCGAGACTCTCACTTCCCTCCCGGCCCAGGGGAAAGGAGAGCTGCAGCTCGGGAATGACCCCGGGCGGCCGAGGGACTCAGGGCCACTTCCCGCTCCCGCCGGTAGGACAGCCCCTTGTACACGGTGGTAATGAGGGTCGCTGCTGGTGCGTGGGGTGGAGGGTGTGATGCGGGCGTGCCTCCTCATCGCGGGGCTGGCTGAGGAGCTAACACACCCCCTCGTTTCACGGAGTCATGGCGCGTGAGGCCTGAGACAGCACCCCATAAAAATGTTTTGACTTAACTGCCAGGCAGCGGCCAGTGGAGGTGAGCAAAGCTTTCTGTTTGGGTGTGCTGACAGTCCGTCATAAGGAAGAGAGCAAAACATGAAAATTAGACCAAAAATGCAATTGTCCATATTAAGCCCATCTAAAACTATACAGAATTGTATTTTTAAAAAAACCCCAAACGCTATTGAGTCGTTCGTACGTGCTGGGCATTGGGCGAAGCCAGGCCAATTGGCAGTAAGTGGCAAACACAGACTACTGCCAGTCTGATATCAGAGCCCTCGCTTTGCCATTGTACCATGTGACATTTTTAAATGTCTGTTGGAGTGATACTGAGATTATCTGGCTGGAATTAAGGTCCCCTACTAATATGCATTGTGTGGTTGAGAAGTGAGCAGCTTTGTGCTCACGAATAATGTCACAAATGAGAACATTAGTATGTATCTGACAACCCCGAGTTTTGCTCTGTCATTTTAGACCTTAGGTGGTGAGGGACTGGAAATGAATAAGGCAACTAGATGTTTCTTTCAGCACCTACTAGGTGCCAGACACCGTGCCAGGTGCTTTATCCGTGGATCATGTCATGAAACAAACCTACGAAAGAGCTGCTTAATATTAATATCAACCACCGGTCATCGAGGAGGAGGTGGCAGCCCAGCGGTCACATTACTGTAACTAGTCCGTGTTCTCATCCACCTCTTAACCGTAAGTGACACGCGTGTGCTTTGGGTCTGTTGTATGCGAACCCACACACATGCTGTTGTATCTGAGTGGTCCTGAGACTTTCCGCAGAGAAGGTCCCAAATATGACGCCCCGGGTCAGGACAGACTCCTCGGGAGAGGAGCGTCCTTCTTCTACAACCGGAACCACACAATGAATGACCGTGGCCTTCCTCCCAAACCCTCCCTCCAGCACGCCCTTGGCTTCGTCTTGGCCCTTGCTAACTGCACTTCGCATTCCTTCCCCTCCACTTCGACAGCCCAACTCAGTGGGGTGGTGGCTTCCATCTGACGGAAGAGTGAGTGACCTTGGTTCCTCAGACCCCACTCTCTAATCACAGGGGCCCGCCTGCCTGTGGACACCGCACAGGGTGACAGGAGCGGCTCTGTCGGCGAGTGTGCCCCTGTCATCACGAGTCTCTGGGAGTTCCGTATTATCAGGCTGTGTGCACTTAGTGGCGTGGGTCTCTGTTTCCTTTGCGTGGACAAAGATGAGAATGGGAGGAGCTTGGAGGGTCAGTTATGGACAGTGGACTCTTGGTGGGGAGCTGTCAGCCCGGCAGCTTTTTGGCCTCAGATGCAGCTCCTCTTTCATCTGTGATTCCTGAGTTGCACACAGCCACATGGAGGCCCCCGCCAACTCTTACACATATACCCGCACACCACCAAGTGATGTGGTTTCATTTGTGAGAATGTGTGCATCTATGTGCACGCACACACGCACACACCATGGTCACTCCCCCCTGCTAGATTTCTGCCTGCTGGAGGTCAGTTTCATCGGGCCCTTTCATGATTTGAGCTCAGGGCCATGAGGGAAGGGGGGGCAGGCTGCCTTCTGGCTGTTGGCAAAGATCTGGACTTTTCAGAACGTGACTTTTTGTGCTCTGTGTCCATACCATTGTGCTCCTGGAGGGTCTCTTATAAATGCGACATAGACCTCCCAGCACTAGTTGGCGGGCCACCTGAACTGGAGTCTCTTCCCCCAGTGTCAGCTAGTAGTTTTTGTCATCAGAGGACTCAGAGAACCAAGGAAGAGGGAACCCGGAAGGAAATTCCCTGGCATGTTCTTTCGCATCCAAAGTCACGACGGTGTGTTTATCCCCAAATAAGTCACACTTGTGTGACACAGAGCACCCGGGCGGCACTGCAGCCAGCACACCCAGTAAAATCCAAGGCAGATGATTGCACACAGCTCCTGCGGTGGTGGCATCCAAGTGCCCAATAGTCCCAGTGTCCTTGGGCCTGAAATACCCGTCTCCACCTGTGGGGTGTGGTGTGAGGTCAGTGCACATCCCAGCTTGAGGGTGGGGATGAGGGTTTTCTTAGGTAACTTCCTTTAGCCTCTCCCTTCCCCTCCCCTGTTCAATGACCTTTTCACTAGTTCTTTCCTAGGCTGGTTTTAGGTTTCCCAGTGTCTCTTGGGTCGTCAGCCATCCGCTGAAATTTTCCATGTAGCCACTTAGACGGGGGAGGTTTGAATGGCACCGTGTCCCTGGGACTCTCCAGGAGTTGGGAGTTGGAGGAAAGAGAGCCTTGCTTTGACTGGGATTCAGCCTCCCACCCCCTACAGCCTCACAACCCCCCTCCCCAGCTCCTTCTGCAATATTTCCACTTGCAGGTGCTGAGCTGGAATTTCTAAAGCCGAGTGCTTCTGTCCCCATTGCTCCTAGTCCACGGGGCAAAGCGTCCCCTGGGTCCCGCTCCCGTCGCTGCAGGGTGGCTAGGCGAGGTAATTATCCTGGACAGCTGCGTGGCGTTCACTGCCCTGGCCTTACCTCATCAGCCCCCCAATTTTCTCTCTAGCTGCTTAAAATATAAACCAGACCCCCTGTCCCCCTAGAAGGACTCCCTTCAGAGCAGGACGGAGCCTGGTATGTCATATGTCATCTGATTTGCGGTGTGTTTGTGTGATTGCCAGATGGGCACAGGAGCGGGGAGGGGCGGCTCTGAGCGTGCAGGGGGAAGAGAGGTCGGTTTTCTGGGGACAGTCTCCAGGCTGACGTGAGACCCAGCAGGTAACTTTGACAAGTGATTTGCCTCCAAGACCCCATCTGTGGGTGCCAGGAAAACCTGAAAGTCACCAATCATGTTCTGGGAACTCGAGGAGCGTCTGGAGTCTGTGCGGGGCGTTCCTAGGCAGCAGCCTACCTCCGGAGACTGCTAGCACTAGGGTTCCCTCCACCCCCAGCTCACCGAACAATGGCTGGAAGCTGCCGGCGCCTATTTCCTGCCGGGCACTGACCCCGGCCTGTGCCTCCCAGGGGTTATCCTTGGACTTCAGTTTTGAGCTTTGCAAGAGACGAGAGAGGGGAGAGACTTTCCAGGCATCAGAAAGGGGGCAAGGGAGATGCGTACAGGCTCAGGTAGCCACACGGGCATGCTGGCTGGCTGATGTCACGTGCCACATGTGTGCCCGGGGGCTCGCCAGCGCAGAGATGAGCCCTCTTGCACAGACTCACATCAGGCAGACAGCTCCCGCACGTCTATCAAGCTGCACCCACAACTTGGAATCCTCCTACCACTTTGCACTCTCTCCAACACCCCTCATCTGCCTTCCTCTCCCCAGCACCCCTCACCCTGTATGCTCTGGCTGCCCTTCCCTTCATAGGAGAGTGGGGTAATCAGAGGGTGTGAGTAGCCCTCCTGCCTGGGCAGGAGCCAGGCCCCAGGGCAGGCCACCACGGAGTGGGGCTGCAGGCTCCGTCCCCTATGCTGATTAGAACAGCCTGCGGTTTGAGCAACTGTAATAAGGAGCAGTTGTCATGGAAACCAGCTCTTGATGTTGTCCAGATTTCAGAATCTCTCCCCTCTCCCCACCTTGGTTATTTTCCTTCCTTTCTTGTCCCCCACCCCCACCCCTGCCCCGAGGCTACGGTTACTTCTTTGACAGGAGTTTGTGGGCCCGCAACTGAGTGAGACTGCGGATCTCTGCCACGCTCCGCCACGCGGCTGCCCGCCGGAGGTCTGGTGTGAGGCCCCGAACGCGCTCTGTGTGCGTGGAGAGGGGCCAGGGGAGAGATGGGTGGTCTGGGAGCTGGGGCTCAGCCCGGCTCGCTTCCCAGGAGAGGCCCCCGAGCAAACCTGCCGAGAGGAGGAGACAGACTTGGGCTGAGAAATCAGAGCAGAGGCTTGGGTTTCCATGGCCTGCAGGGCCGAAAGGCAGGTGTGCCCAGGTGTGCCTGCTGCACGGAGACTCGTACACCTGCACTTGTCAGGGTCATGCTCATGGAGCCACAGGTGGTCCACGCCAAGTGCAGCATGCCATTCTCACTCGACACAGCACCCTTCGCGGGCTGTGAGCCTCAGGGTCCCCAAACGCAGCAAAGTGGGGATCATGCCCCTCAATCTGACAATATCCATCCCACGAACGGTATTACTCTCAGGTTAACCAGAGACAGCAGACGCCAGGCCCTTTGGCAGACAGAAAACATCACTGTGGGGAGTCCACTGCGAGACAGATTTCGAGCAGTGGAATTTATGTAGCACCCCAAATTGACTTGTGTCTGCGGGAACCTGGATTTCTAAGTTTGAGTTTCGCTGGATTTCTGGGAGAGGCACTGCCCAGTGCCTGCTGCCCGTTCACTGCCTTCTCCTCCTTCCTGCCTCCCTCTGTGGGCAGCCGGCCCAGGCATGGCAGAGATGCCAACAAGCTGGGTAATGAGGGCGGGGCCCCAAAGGCAGGTAGTGTGGGTACCTGTGTGGTCAGAAAGCCATGGGACTGGGGTCGGGTGTCATCCGTGGCTACAAGGGAGCACTGAAAGTCAGCGGTGAGAGTGCCAACCCTGATGCCAGTGAGGGAGCTGGGGAGGGCCAGTGGGAGATGGAAGCGAAACCTCAGAAGCTGAGCAGCTATAGGAGCAGAAGGGCCGGGGAGGCCAAAGGTGGACAGTGTCCCTGGAGGCTGGTGAGGCTGCGTGGTGGTAGGCGGGCCAGCCGGGGTTAGAGGCCCAGGGCCGGCAGTCACACAGAGATGACACTAGAAGGTGCTGAACCAGTGTTTGCTGATTGGTTGATACTGGTCATCAGTCCCTTGGGATCTGGGTCCTCATCGTTTCTTCCATGTATCCTTAGCCTGGGCTCTAGTATGGGAGGCACTTTTTCCCTAATTTTCCTCCTCTGCCTTCACAACTGAGTATAATGAGATTATGGAAGGAACTTTGCCCTATGGTAGCTCTTTCTAGAATCCAGGGAGGTGCTAGATGAGACGTCAGGAAGGCAGAGATGACCTGAGTCCTTTAGCCTCGTTTGTCAGGAGGCCTGGGGTGTCTGAGCTGGGTACACAGATCTGGGGGGCCTCTCCTTCCAAGCAGTAAGACGTGCCTCACTCCCAGTTAGGGAAACGGTAGACTCTGATGTGTTGTCCTGCTGACTCTCTGCTCTCGGACAGAGAGGCGGCTTCAGACGCACGCTGGCCAGTCTCTTCTGGCCATGGCGTCCATGCTGCCTCCAACGGGAAATGAAGGCTGCACATCCAACTCAGGAAAGCATCCTAGTTAGAGCGGTTCTGCCTGTGGTCACATGTGTCCTCTTCTGGGTGTGTTTGATTTGTTGTCCTTTTGCTGCCAGCCACGTGGTTAGCACAGACCAGCAAGGTGGGCACCGAAGCCTTCGCAGGGGTTTGGACAGAAGGTATTCAGGATGTGTCTCATCCACATCAGGGACCCCACAGGCGTGTTTTCAGCATCACCTCGGTTGCTATGACAAAGTAACATCAAACCAGTTGCTGTAGTAACATGGCTAACATTGCCGAGCGGTCAGAAGTGATGAATGATCTTCACGGTCCAAAAGATTGATATTTTTGTTATTTCAAAACTTTTACTCTACTGAGGGAATGCCCACAGTATTTTGGAAATGATAGCTTCTAAGTCTGCCAACCAGCCAAATGCTCCAATCTTGTCATTTGTGTCCCTGCTGCCCATTTCGTAGTGGTATCAACCAGAACTCGAGAGAAGACTTTCACATGCGAGAGCGACCAATAGAATGATCACGTTTACGGAGCTATCACGGCGATGCGTAGAGAGACATGGTAATCCCGGGAGTGTATCCTAATTCTTTGCAGGGACACGATGGGGAAAAAAACAAAAGAAAACCCTAAAAGGGACTCAAAAGACCCGATTCGAGTTTCAGCAATGCCACTCATGTGTGTGACTTTGGACAAACACTCGAGTGTCCAGGCCTCCTCTGTGGGGGCAGTGAAATGAGGCAACTCCGCAGGGATGCTGTGAGAGTCCCTGAGCGAAGAGATGTGGGCAGCCCCATCCACGTGCTGATGACGAGTCACAGGGCTCTCTCCTCCCCAGCAGCCCTTCCCAGCCTCCCTTTCTGACCCCTCCCTCAGTTTCTCCATCTGCTAAATAGAGGCAGCACTTCCATGCTGCCCCCCAACATCCGCACTTACCCCCCCACACACATACCTCCCCCACGTCGGAGGAGAAAGAAGAACAGATGTGAAAGGCTTTGAGTTCCTTGAAACCAAGGAATGGGATAAATACCCTGTATTGATTATGATGATTATATCTGGGACGAGAAAAATATGATTGCCTGGTTGCCCGTAGCAACCGGATGGCAATGCAGGAGCGTGCAGAGGCTCCCCGAGAACACAGCACGTGTCTTTTCTTTTTAAATCCCCATCTCTGCCCCCTTGGTCTGGCATTCCTGCCCTCGGGAGACCTGGTCAGTGGGAAATGGGACTTGAAGGGCGTCGCGGAGAGGACTGACCCAGGGCCTGCTGGGGAGTGCCGTGAGGGGCTGGGGACGCCTCCTGCAGAGTCTGCCGAGATGGGAGATCGGCCGATCGGCAGGCAGAGGGTGTGGACAGAACCCGGACCAGGGAGGAGAAGGGACTGGACCGTGCGGAGAAACACAGCACCCGCAAAGGGGAATGGAGGGCCATCGGAGCGTGGGTGGGTACAACCACCACGGAGTCCGCGGGGGGAGTGTGGGGAGGCTGTGGGCTTGGGTGCAGCCACTTCCCCCTCCCAGGCCGCAGACGAGAGGCCCATCTTCCCAGGTGGTAAACAAACGCAGTCGTGTCACTGACGTCCAGGGTCCTCTGCCTTTATGCCAGAGGTCCTGGGCCCTGGCTACAGCCTGTGCTGAACACCCATTATCTCATGTACCCTCATTTAACTGCTGTCCTTGTTTACAGTGTCACAGAGCCAGGGAGGCGTGGCATCAAGATCAAACGCATGGCTGCCTGCACCTCAAGCCTGTGCTCTTCATGCCATGATGCTGATCGTTTTCTCGGCAGGTCCGAGGGGTGACCAGTAGCTGAGTGCCAGTCTTGAGCATGGGGGATCCTGAAAGAGAGCCTTTGAGAGCGAGGGGATGCCTGGACTTGCCTTGGCTCGAGTCCCTTGTGACAGTCCCGTGTTTTAAGAAAGGCATTTGGCCTCCGGCTCAGGCCTGCCTGCCTCCCTCCCCCCGCGGTGTAGGGGCCATGAGATTTCTGTGGAGCACGTGGGGTTCCTGGACGAGGGTCCCGTGTAGAGCTCTACATTTCTAGTTGCTGGCTCCCATGAGCTGACTCTGGGGAGTAACTGGATGTGCTGAGGGTCCCACCGCCCGGGGTTTGGAGGTAAGAAAGGAGACAGGTGGGGCTATAGAATGCTGAAAAGAAGCTGTTCTGGCTCCTGACCAACAAACACAGTTTCCCTGCTGGTCATACAGAAATGTGTGGTAGTTATCACAGCACGCCAAGAGCGTTTTTACCAGTCACGAATTTCCCTGGCATGGTAGTTATTCGGGTATAAATGTAACGACAGTAGCTAATGTTTATTGAGTGTCATAAGCCCATCCTGTGCATAACCTCATCTATACTTCACCATGACTCCATGTGATTGTTACTCCATTTAACAGATGGGGAAACTGAGTCTCAGAGAGGGTGGACCATTTACAGTGGCTCAGTGCTGGAGCTGGATGTAAGCCCAGGTTCTCTGGCACCAAGGTCTGCACTTATGACCACTCATCACTGTACAAGACTTGCATCATCCCAAACCACTCCTCTCCCCCCGCCAGCGGGGTGGCCCGCCCTGGCCGCCTCCTCCAGTCCTTAGGTACTCTGCTGACATATTCATTTGTCAGATCTCACTGCCACCCAACCACCTCTGTTCAGAAGACTCAATACCTCCCTCCCACCTCCACAAATTTCAACTCCTTTGCCTGCCATTCTGGGTCCTCATGATGTGCAGCTTAACTCTGAGCTCGTAGCACTCAACGGTATTCCTCCAGCTGCATGCGTGAATCAGCATGCTCAACTCTCCGTGTTCTTACAGACGCCATCGTGCCCGAGGGCTCTACTGGTTATTCCTGCTGGCTGGAATTTCTTCTCTCCTCTCTCTCTGTGCCTCAGCCATCCATGTCTGCATCTTACCCACCTTGTGATCGTTTGTGCCCTTGTTGAATTAATTCCTCAGTGGGGCACAAATTCTCCCTCCTCTTAACCTGAGGGGATTTGATCATTTTTCTTATGTCACTGACCATTTTCATTTTGCATGTACATTCATTAACTCATTCATTCACCCCAGCTGGGTGCAGGGGACCAATGAGGAATCATAGGTCCTAGCCCTCAAGGTCCCAATGGCGTAGAGACCCGGTGTCAGTATGTGTCTGATGTCCTGTGCCTGATTGTCATCTGGTATGGTGCCAGAACAGGCATTCAACACAACACGTTTGCTCTGAATGAATGAAGATGCTTTACTTCCTGATGCTAAGAGGAAGGGCAGGAGGAAGACATGGTGGGAAGTTGGGCTGTGCTGCATACAAAGCCAGGAGGTCGGTCCTCTTTCGCCTCACATGCGAGAAGACCCACTGTCTTGTCTAGAGAGGGGCACATTGGGACTTGATCTCTCTGACGTTGTCTTTTGGGGACGGATATCTTGCCTGGCTTGGGAAACCTCTCCTCTACTTGCCCAGCTTGCTCCTGGGGCCCAGGTGCTCACAGAGGGCAGGGATGCCTTGAGCACACCTTGCAGGGTGACTTCCTGAGGGTTTCCTGTGGTGGGTGGCAGCCTGGCCTAGCATGGCAAGGTGACCCGGCAAAGACCACCCAGACGTGGCAAGGCTGTGTTGTGTCCATTCATTCCTGCTTACGCTCTGGGTGGGGGACAGTCAGAGAAACACAAAGTCTTCTACAACATGCTCCAGCAGGGCCAGTGACTATAGTCCACGGGCCACAACTGGCCCACCACCAAAAAGCCCATGAGCAAAAAGTGAGTCTTACATTTTCAAACAGTTGGGAAAAAATATCAAAAGAAGGATAATAGTTCACGGCACATGAAAATGATAAGAAACTCACACTTCGGTGTCCATAACGGACGGGCTGCTGGAACCAACCGTGTCTGTGGTTGCCTCCTTGTGAGAAGGCAACACTGAGTGGTTACAATGCAGACCACGTCGCTCACAGAGCCTAACAATTTACAGGGTAAGACGGCGAGCCTCGTGGTAAAGGACAAAGTTCTTCGTCTTCATGTCCTTTTTGGTCAAGAATATAGGACTTGCCGACTCTCTCAGTGCAGGCATGGGGCCAGTCAGCTGCTGGCCAGGGACTGAGGGCCGGCGTTAAGGGGCCTGCGAAGGGACAAAGCTTTGGCTGGGGGTTTTGGAATTCTGAGTTCTGTGTGGTTTGGACAAGACCTTTTTGTTTCTGTCTTTGCTCCCCGTACGTTTGGGCTGCACGGCCGCTAAGGCTCCATCTGCCTTCCGCCCAGGGAGGCACGGCTCTCTGGTCTACCTGTCCTGCAGCAGGGTCGGCGCTGCATGAGGGTGGCTCTGGGCCTCTCAGACTCTCCCCCTGAGACTCTGGCCTGGGGCGCAGTGAGGACCTGGGCACAGCCAGCAGGTGACATAGAAGCTCCTCTGCTCCTACCCCGCCAGGGGCCCAGCCCTTGCACCTTGATGCCATCATGCTCACCAGGAATGCCATCATTTCCCTTGCATTGATCCTTGTTTTGGACTCACTTCAGCCTTTTTTTTTTTTTTTGAAGCGCCTGAGATCTAGGCAGTCTGTAATTATGTAATTCTCCCTTGTTATGTTTTCTAATTGTTCTAGGAGCTGTTTCCTAAACTGATGGGAAACAATTGCAGACGAGGAATGGGGTGGGAGGTAGGCGAGGACCTGGCAGCGGGCCAGAGCCGGGCTGTCTGCTGGAGGCCTCGTCTGAGCCCGGTGGGCACGGTGGAGAGGGCCACCCCTCACGGTCCTTGTGTCTGGGCGGTGGGGTGGCAAGAAGCACTCGCTCAGGTGCTGGGAGCTTCGGTTGAATCATTCTCAAATAACAAATCTCCCTCCTGCTCTCAGGCCCCATGGGCCTGGCTGTTTTTTCTTCCTCCAAGGTCTCCATGACGTCGGTAGGGCTCCCTGGGGATCCTGCCAGTGGCCATCAGGGAGCAGGGTTCTTCTCTCCTGGCCTCGAATTGTTTGTGCTTTCTTGACTCTTGAGCCATCCATCACCCCCAGAAAGGCAGGGCAGGCCAGTGGAGGGAGAACGGGGGCAGGGGTGCTTCCTAATGATTTGGACTTCAGTCGGTGAAACGGGACTCCTGGGAGTGTACCCCTGGGAGAAGAGCAGAGGTGCTCCCGTCCTGCGGCCAGAACCCCA
>PVJL010006470.1:33449-91787 GCA_004026885.1 Lyroderma lyra
CCCGCCCTTGTCTCCCCTGCTCTGCAGAAACGCTAGGAGACGGTAGAGTTCTACCGGAAGCACTGAGTTTCTAAGAGAGGGAGGACACAATGGGACTGGGTCCCCCTGCCTGTTGCTTGACAAAAGTTTGAACATTCACAAGATCCCCCTGAGGTAGGGGAGGCTGTCACCCTTATTTTCCTTTGAGAAAACATTTGAGAAAAAAAGGTGAGATGGAATTCCACAGACATGAGTGAAGCACCTCGTGTGTGGCAGGTACTAGGGAAGGCGTGGTGTCAGAGTCCTCCCCCTAGAACTTGGACCTTGACTTTCCAAGGTCATGTGGATGGACATTCACCCCAGGCTCGAAGCTAAGGATGCCTGACACCCAGCTCTGTCCAACAGACCCGGAGCGGCCCACTGAGGCTGGTCAGCCCAGAGGCCACATTGTTTTCTCATGAGATTTCAGCCCCAGGTCACTTCTGGTGGCAGTGAGCTTAGGGGCGGGGTCTGAGGAACTACCGCTGGTGAGGGCGAAGGATGTGGGGTGTCCGTTCCGGGGAGTGGCTCTCTCTCCTCCTTCTGTCCCAGCCTCTAGAACCAGAGAGGGAAGAAAAGGGGAGTGTGCAGGGTGCCTGTAGAGTGTTGGGGACCCAAAGGTTCCTCGTTCCCCCAGTCCTCCACCCAGGGCACCCAAGCCTGCTGGCCGTTTTTAAGACCCTGAAGACTTTCAGCTCCACGCTCCATTCCTGCTCAGCAGGCTGTCTAGGGTGCTCCATCTGGTACCCCATTTCTCCTTGGGCTTACGGTCTGGGGTGAAGGGTGGGAAGAAGCCCCTGGGGTGTTTTATGTTCCAGAAGCTCTTTCCTTTGACCTGGCAGAATTGCAGCCTCTCACACAGTTGCCCTACTCTGGTGTGGTTCCCATCTCCCCCAGATTGTGCCAGTCTTGTAAAGCTTGAGCTAGCCTGCAGTGGGACATCGAGGGCTGGTGACGTGCCACCCCCCGGCTTGGGGGCAGAGTCTGCTCCGATGCCCCACTGCCTGGCCAGTCAGCTGAGGGTGGTCCCAAAGGGGTAGGCATGGATGGGTGCAGCCGGGGCTGGTGTGGCTCAGGAGTTCGCGCTGGGCCCACGCGCCGTGGCCAGCATTTCTCAACCTGCTGGTTTTCTCTTTTCATTCTCACCCTCTCCCTTTCGGAGAGCTAAACCAGCTTTACACTCTTTAGAAGGAGAAGCCATGCCGAGGTACGAGTTGTCGGGTGGGGCTGACCTTTGGACGCCATTGGACATGACAAACCATTGGGTAATAGCTGAGCTCTCTCTTTGGCCCTCCGCTTTTCACCCTCTCGGGGGTGCTTTGGGAATGCATGCTGTGGGCTTCCCAGAACATGTTTCCAAACGGTGCGTAACTGCTCTGTCATGCCCCCCGGCTACGGAAACAAGGGTCTTAACGAACGGAGACTGGTTCCAAGGACCGAGTCAGACAAATTTAGTACTAAATCTGCTACTGGAGCAGACGGGTTCCCATTTCTGTTTGTCAAACTCAGACGCCTGCCTCTGTCCCCTCAGCCACATTAGGGGCCGCAGGGAGGGTCTGGCAAGCACGACCCTGGCCACATGTGTGCACCTCCAATGGGGTCAGGGTCAGGCAAGGCGACACTACCTGCCTGTTCTTCCCTTAGCTTCTGCCCCACACCCCAGCCAGAGGAGGGTTGTGATGTGGGGAGCCCTCACGCACCCCTTGGGTAGCTCTCTCTTCGGATGTATCATTGTGGGGCATTGAGGTGGAGTCCTCAGGATGACTGGGGGACACCACATGGTCACCCTGCACATCTTCTCCTGCTTATCCTCCCTTCTCCATGCACCCCTATTTGTACACGGACTTCCCTCTGGGGGGGTTGCTCTTGGTCGCCCCCAACCCCACTGTGCTGCCTGCCTGCTAATCGGGGCACCCCACAGCCTCAGGCCTGCGCTTCATGAAGTGTTTTCTCAGCTTCTGGACCAAGGAGTTGGGGAGCCATGGGGCAGGGTGAGCCTGGCATGAGGCTGAGGGGCAGCAGAGGCCCCCCGCCTCCCTTATCTGCCTCCGGCTTGGAACAGGCTGAGGGAGGCACCCCTTCCCAGGAGCCCAGGGTCCCACCCCCACCACCGAGGCCTGGTTTACTGGGAAGCATAAATGAGAAGCAGTGTTTTGGAACCATTTTCCTCCATCATTTCTTCCTTCTCCAGCTTCCCTCCCGCTCTGCCCTCTGCCCTCTGCCCTCTGCCCTCTGCCCTTCCCCTCCCCCTCCCACACCACTGCCTGGTGGGGAGTCTGCCTGCGGGCTCGCTTCTCATTCAGCTGCAGGCAGGTACCCCTGACCCAGGCAGGACTAGGGGTGCGTGGAGAGCAGGGTGGGGAGGCCCCTCAATCCCAGTAAATAGAAATTAACCCTTCCGTGCCCCAGGAGCTCGGCCAGCATCCCTCCCCTTCCCACCAAGGCCATAAAACCCACGTCTAACTTTTACCAATCCCCTTGTTAGTGCCAGAAACACGCAATTAGCTTTAAAAGTGTCTCCGAGCTGTGGCCAGTTAGAAATTTATGACTTTTTTTTTTTAAAGAAAAGCGTTCCTTTAAAGTGGCTAATTAGGTGTATTTCTCCAATGGTAATTTTGAAAATGCTAATTGGTCTGCACTCTGGAAGGAGGAGAAAAAACTCTCCCCCTTTATTTTCTGGGCTCCAGGGAGCCGTAGCAGGGACGGACAGGCCTGAGAGGCGGTTCTGCCTCCCAGGACCCGGGCCAGGCTCCGGCCCTGTTATGGGCGTAGCGGCGAGGAGGGGGCGGGGCGGAGGGTTTTCTGGGTTCCAGACCATTTCCTCAGGAGGGGGTGATGTGGCTCACCTGGAAAGGGCTGCCGGGGGAGAAGGGGCAAGAGGGGTTCACCCACCGGGGTGCGGTGGTGCCCAGACACCCAGCCCTGGGGCGGGCCTGACAGAAGCCTGAGATGGGTGGGGGAGGGGTGCTGCCCTGGCCCCGAACTCGACACACAGAATGTGCCCTTTGGAGGGGGCTGCTTATTCCACAGACGACTCCACATTGAACTGAAAGGGGGCAGAGTCCGTGGTGTAGAGTGAGAGTATCCAACCTTTTGGCTTCCCTGGGCCACAGGGGAAGAGGAGGAATTGTCTTGGGGCGTGCATGGGATACACTAACACTAATGACAGCCGATGAGCTAAAAAAAAAGGTGCAAAAATAAATCTCATGATGTTTTCAGCATTTGTGTGGGGCCGCATTCAAAGCCGTCCTGGGCTGCAGGTTGGACAGGCCTGGTGTAGTGTCCCTCACATTGGAGCAGAGGCTGAAAGGCACAAGGAGCCCTGGGGCAGGGGCTCTGCAGGCAAAGACGCTCTGGCCTGGGGCGGGGGGCCATGTGTGCCACTGACCTCCTGACTTGCCCTGCAGGGTGGGGTTACACTGGATTGGGGTCCCCATGGAGGGATGGAAAAAGACCTCAGCTAGACTGGGGTTCCTCTAGAGGTAGTGCTCCCCAGCCCCCTCCTCGGTGTGCAATGGGCAGCTCCCCAGCTGTGCGCCCTCTTTCACCCCTCCTGCCACAGCCTGGCTTGGGACTTGGCAGTGGGTTTCTTGGAACTGCCTTTTTGTTAGAAGCAGCTCAGAGATGGGGCAAAATGCAGCACCAGAAAGCCGGGGCGGCTCCAAGCAGCTGCGTGGGAATCCACAGCCTTGCATTTTTAAAGGGTGGGGCTGATGAAGCCGCAGGAGCGTGTCCAGGATCCCCCCTCTAACTGGGAAGTTCATTGCTGCAGAGGGGGAGGCGTGGGACCCCTCCCTCTGATTGCTTGGCTGTTCTTGGGACAGCTGAAGTGACAGAAGCAGCAAATACCCAAGCAGACCCTCGGTCCCTGGCTAGAAGCAAAGGGCATGCTTGGGGGATGGGCTGGGGTGGCACAGCCCTGTGGGGGTGGAAGGCGTTGCCCCACCTGGCATTGGGGTGAGTGCCGTGAAGGGTGATCTCTCCTGGGGAGCTGCCATGGTCACCCCTTTACCCAGACACTCATGGCTCCAGCCCTGCCACCCCCCAGGCGAATAACGTGATATGAAGACACAGGACCAGGACAGAGAGCAGGAGGGAAGGCTGGACTCAATCAGACGTCTTGTTATCGGACCCTTCAGGGAGGAGTAGCATTCTTTAAAACCCTGGGCGATTGCAGGAGGGCGGGGTGACGAACAATTGAACAAATGACTCAGTTTTCTTTTTCAGCCTTAGCTTTTGTCGGGGATTTCTCACAACTCACCTCCTCTCCATTTGGCTCCATTCTCGTGTCTAGGAAAGTCAGAGGCAAGTGGGATTCTAGCCCCGAATCGCTGCAACTACATCCCTGCTCTGCACACAGACTCAGTTTACCCGTCAGTAAAATGGGAGGTGGAAGCCCCTGCTTTGTATCTGTAGCAGCAGGACAGATGGCGGGGGGTCGGGGGGAGGCAGTGCAGAACAGAGCCTGGATCCTTGCTTCATACTTCCCAGCTGGGTGAGCTTGGGCGGACTCCTTCACCTGATAAGCTTTGGTCTGGAGGGAAAATTCAAATAAAGTAATGGGCACATTGTGCAAAGTGGAATCACTGACTCGACATGATTGTTATGAAAGTGAAGGGAGATGACAGATGCTGAATATCTAGCTCAGTGCTGGCATTGTGGAGCTCTCCGTGGGCAGCTTTTATCTGATTACTAACCCACCTCAGATAATTCCACAGTGTTCACGTGGTGGGGTGGGGAGAGCAGAGATGATGAGCACAGCTCAGGGGTCTCGGAATGAATTCTGAGGCACCCCAAGGAGCTGGAGGGGCAGGGATGATAAATGTCCTTAGTCTGAACCCACCACCTGATCCAGTCTATTCTCCCCGGCCCTCAGAGAGGCTCCTGCAGCCACAGGAGGGCAGGCCTCAGGTCTCACCGTCAGCGGTGTCCTCAGGTGCTGGCCCACCTCACTCGTCCGTCTTCTCGGTGTGTCCAGAGCTACTTGACCTTCTTGACCATCTGTCTAATGGTGGCTGGGGTCTTGGAGAGCTCTAGCAAATGCTACTTCCCTTCCCTTTGTGAACCCGGTCTCCAATAAATTGGCAGCCGAACCTCAGACTAAGCACCTCACGAATTAGCTGGAGCCATAAAGAGGCAGAAAGGGAACAAGAGCCAGGCCATTAGATGGGACCACACGAATCTACCTCCGAGTGGGTTTCCGATGGACAGTCGGGATGGGTCCTTACGGCCATGACTGCTTAAGAGAGTGGAAACCCACAAATTTTGGAGGCAGACAAACCTATGTGTGATCTCGGCTCTGTGATATACTGGTGGTTTGACCTTGGGCGGATCACACATTCTGTCTGTGTGTGTCCATATACAGGAAGGGTTAACGGCTTGTGGGCGTAGCGTATCTGGTAGCACATGGTAGATCCCAACAGATGTTACTTTTCTCGGCGCCCTCCTCTCATCTGGATGAGCCACACATCGTTCTGTTGCAGCTGGAAGTCTTTGAATGGCACGTGTGCACATCCCTGCCTGGCCATGGCCGCTGCGGTCACTAGGCCATCCTTGGTTCCCAGCCCCTTGATGGGGCTTTTGGCGTAGGGGGAGGACTCAGAACATTCAGGGACAACCTGAAGGCCTTAGTTCCCAAAGTATTAGCATTCATCTGTGACCGCAGGTGTGTATTTGACAATGACTTCCCTGTGCAGCTCCAGAGCCCTTTGAAGACTTTGGCTCATTGTGGGGACTCTTTCAGAGGCATTATTAGTTCCGCTTCACAGAAGAAGAGGCCGAGGGACAGAGAAGGACAATGGCTTGCCCAGGTCACAGGGAAGCAATGGTGTATTTGACATCTGAGCCCTAGCCCTTGACCATGACATTTTTTTGTAGTAACTCAATAGGTGTCTCAATAGGGAGGTGCGGGATTCTCCTGGGGGATCAGCGGAGTTCATTCGAGATAGTGGGAACCAGACTGTGACCCTGGATATCAGTAATTGGGCTAATAAGCATTGTTGTTACGATCCTTGTGAGCACCTCATTTTAAGCTTTGTTAGTTTTCATCTTTCGTCTCATTTCATTTTACGACAGTCATTCTGTACAAGGTAGACCTTTCCGTTTCATAGATGAAGTTCTAGTCGAAACCTTTAGCTGATAAAGTGAAGCAGCAGCTCAGACTGAAATTCAGGGAGCTCATCCCTGTATAACGCCTGCTCCCTCTCCCTGACACCACCCTAAGCAAGAGGGAGTCAGGGAGCAGGATGGGGGCTGCTCTAAGGACAGAATCATGATGAGGAGACGGAGGGGGATCCAGCTGCTACAGTGCTAGGCCGACCTACGGACCGTTTGCTTGAAGTTTGTCCCACGTTAAAACCGGAAAGGCCCATTCCCTCACTCACTTCCTGGAAGAGGGTGGGACCCACCTTTTCAGTTAGGTTTTCTTACTCAGCTTCAGCAAGGAACTTGTGACATGCTCCGGCACGGGTGAACCTTGAGGACACTATGCTAAGTCACAAAATGATAGCTGCTGGGTGACTCCACGTGCATGACGCCTAGAGCAGGAACTCGCAGAGACAGGGAGGACGACGGCGGTTGCTGGGGGCCGAGGAGCTGTGTAATGGGCAGAGTGCAGTTGCAGAAGAAAAGAGTTCTGGAGACGGGTTGCCCAACCGTGGGGGTGCTTAAAGTGGTTAAAATGATAAATTTTGCGTTATGTATATTTTACTAGAATTTGAAAACATGGGCGTTGTCATTCCCATTCAGGTACAGTCATACCTTAGTCCTCGACTGCTTTGAAGCTCGTAGCATTTGGTACTGGGCACATTTTGACCTGAAAATTTTGTCCCGGTCCTTGTTCAGTGGGTGCTCAATGTGCAAACTAGAACTTGTCAGTGTCCATAGCCTCGGGACGTGCTGCCCTTTCCAGCTGAAACCAGGGTCACACGTTAGTCACATGGTCGCTCCTGCCCTGGGCAAGTCCCCCTGCTGTCTTAGCTTCCGTGGTCATTGTGTGTGTTTTTGGTTTAGGACTGCATTACATTTATTTACATTATTTCTCAGGGGAAAAATTTGTTTGGTATTTGTTGTTTTGAGTACTTGTCACATATCCCGGCACCAATGAACACCGAGGTACTTGGAAGTGAAGAGCCTGTTGTTGAGTTGGGCCACCTGGAGTGGTTTCAGGTTAGCTGGTGGGGCTGTGGGTGGCTGGACCCTGAGAGCATGTAAGGGGACCTGGGGAGGAGCCCGGGATGGGCCTGTGCTCATGAGCCAAAAAAAGGATGGAAAAGAGCAGAGGCTTTCCTGCCTTCTCATGGACCAGCAGCTTCTAGAACATTGGTTCCCAAATTGCTGTGCGTACCCCTGGGGATACATCTGGGCCACTCTAGGGTATGTGAAAAATAGTCAGTAATGGTGAGAAAACAAAGTAAAACAATGCAAAACGTTAGTTATGGAACAGTAAATGTTAAGTTTGAGTCACCGTTCATGGAGACACTTCAAAATCAGATCACATCAGCAAATGATGATGGGAGAGGGTGTGGCCTGAAGTTTCCCCCAGACTCCTCTTCTACCAGTCATTATGCACAGTTTCAGAACAATCCATTTGCAATGTTTCTAGAACTTCCCCAAACATATAAGTACATCTGTAGCCAGACTGTTCGATCAGTTTAGTTATTGACTGAGTAAAAGTAAGTGTGTTGTCTTTAATTGTGTTCTTTTCAAGTAGTTTTTTATTTTAATGTTTAAATACTTGATCACCATTATCAATATTTAACTGTGTTATGAATATTGTCAAATTAAATCTGTGGTTTGTCCTTTCAGTGTAGTAATTTTTCATTCCTAACTTATTACCTCATTTCCACTATTTTACATTAAGATAGGCACTGAGCAAAAGTGTCAGTATTTAAAAACAGCTGTTTTAAAAACAAGGGGTGCAATTTATAGAAATGGGTTTAAAAGGGGTACACAAGTGGAAAAAGTTGAGGACCACTGTTCTAGAACTACTGACTCATAGTCTCATAAAAAAAAATAAATAAAAAAAAAGGCAAGTAAAGAGACATCTCAAGGCAGTGTGAGAAACCCATGACACAGAAAACACATTCTCTCCAGGGAAACTGTTCGGGGGTGGGGGTGGGGGTTTTGGGGATAGGGCCTATTAAGTATGTTAGAACTCAGATCCTCACAGGCAGAAATCAACGTGAACTTGAGCTTGACTCCTGGATGGCTGCTGTTGTTGGGGCCCCCTACACCCCAGCCGATCGTAGATGCCAAACCCTTGGGGGACTGTCCGCATGCCACAAGCATTGGTTGACATGGTATGGGGTATGGGTTGGCCAAATCTGAACCACCCCTGATTTTGCAAACCCATGATCTAAGAAGGGTTTTACGTTATTTGATGGTAAAACAATCAAAAGACAAATAGTGTTTCATGACACATGAAAGTTGTATGAACCCTGCATTTTGGTGTAGTAAGGACCCAGCCATGCCTGTTTGTTTAGCCTGTGGCAGCTGTCATGCTCCAACAGCAAAGCTGAGTCGCTGCGGCAGAGAATACGGCCCGCCAAGCTGGGAATACTTTTTGTCTGGCCTTCACAGCAAAGTTGGCTGACCCCGACCTAGTCCAGTGTTTTTGCAAACTGTAGATCACAAACCCCCAGTCAGTCATGAATCAGCTTAGTGGAACATGAGATCAGCATATAAAAATAAAAAAATAGAAGCATGGACAGAAAATGTCAGAGTACATCACTGCTTGGAAGGCGGTTTTCCTCCTTAAAGATTTTCCTCTTTCCTTCAGTTTTAAGTATCCATGTGTGTATGCAATCGTGATGTGAACTACTGTAGACTCTCCATTCCAGCACTCTCAACCAACAAAACTTTTTTAGCTGGTTGCTTGAGATCTTGCCTGTTGCTTGAGTGCTGGTTAACGGAGAGTCCACTTACATTTATCCGGCATCTACTAATCCCCGTGGGTGCCGGTTAACTGAGAGACTACTGTATTTCTCTTATTTTTGGGTCTTATTTAAAAATGTTGGAAAACTACTAGTCTTGGTGAACCTAGGAAATTTACTGTTTTCTATGGATATCTGGGATCAATTTGCATGCATGCCTCTTAGCTACCTCTGCTCAGTGGTCTGTGGTTGTCTGTTTCTGCAGCCTAAATTCAGGGTATAGGAATCAGAAATACTCTCTCCCTACGAGCACATTGTTGCCAACCATGGCTGAGGCCTAACCCCAGGAAGAACTGTTTCCTTATTTCTGCCGGCTCTTCTCTCACTCGGAGAGGGATGTTTCCATTTTCCCAGACGGCAGCAAATGAGGAATGTCCAGAACCAAGGACACAGAGCTCCCTTCCTGACGCCTTTGATTGACAGCCGATACGGAATGAGGAAGGACAGCTCTTGTGCAAGGTGACAAGAGGCAAGATCCGAGAAGGCTTTGTGTTTACAAACATATTGCCAAAAGTGTCACGGATATCATTGAAAAACATCAATAGCGATCAATGAGAACAAAGCACTGGCCCAGCCATGAAGAAAGAACGGAAATCCAGGCATGGAGGAAGGGAAGGGGAAGACACTCCAGAAGATGGAAAACACGGTTACAACTGGCTCCCTCACTTCCTCCCCTCCCTCCCTCACCCTTTCTCCCTGTGTCCTTGTCCCTCTGCAACTCTGGTCACTTATCACTGCCAATTTTTCTTTCGGCAACGGAATGAAAACCACTGATTTGGACAAGAGCATTGGCCTTGGTCTTAGGAGCAGAGTTAGAACAGGATTAGCTGCTTCCCCCTCCCTTTCCCCCAGGGAAGCCCAGTGTGTCTATTGAATTTCAAATAATGAGTGGGTGAGCACCTGCTTAACCAGGCTTCATGTTCTCAAAGCCATTCATCGTGCGTGTCCTCCGTAGGGGTCTGACACCACCGGATAACGAAGGCCGCTGTGATAAGATAGGCTTTGCCTGAAGCAGACTCGTCTAGGCCTTCAAAGCTAAGCTGGGTTGGATCCATCTTGGTTTCAAAACTTTTGGAAGGCCAGGGGGAAAATGGATTGCACTATCCTAGAAATCAGGAGCCATCGATAGGTAGGGAGTCTAAGAATTTGAGATGAAGATGCCAAAGTAGCCTGAGGGACCTGTGTAGACATCTAGGATGGAGTAGCTTGGGGGCAGAATGAATGAACCTAGATGGACAGCGAGGAGAGCCCTTCGTAGGGTCAGGCCACTTTGGGAGGAAGTGACCTTTCTTAGATGAGCTGAGATAAGATGATGAGGTGACGGGAGGTGAGATGGTTTGGGGCTGCTTACCAGGCTTAGAAAAGTCCAGGAGGACTCAGGTGTCCACAGGGCAGAGTAGCCGGGTGTTTGGCTATGGATAATCACTACGAGTCTTTCAGTGTCCAGATCTCTCATTCTAAATCACCTCAAAAAGAAAAAAAATTCTTAAACATGCAGAACAATGGATTAAGGGAATTTTATCCAAATAAACCAAAATGACTAAGGAAGAGAGATTTTAGACCAGGCATGTCCAACCACCAACCCACAACAGCTTTGAATGCAGCCCAACACAAATTCTTAAAACATTATGAGATTTTTTTTACAACCTTTTCTTTTGTTTTCTAGCTCATAAGCTATCATTAGTATAAGTGTATGTTATGTGTGGCCCAGGACAATTCTTCTAATGTGGCCCAGGGAAGCCACAAGGTTGGACACCCCTGCTTTAGAGGATGAGTATCGGGCAGTTACAGTGTCACCACAGGACTGAAGGAGGTAGATAGGGGACCCAGCAAGAAAGAGAACAGGGACCCAAGGACCAAAGAGCAAGCCGGCTTTCCTGGGGATGAGACAATAGCAGTCTGGGTGTGAGCCAGCGTAACAGGCCTCGTGCCGATTTAGTCATTGACCCCTCTCTCCCTCTCATGTACTCACTCCTCCAGTGTATTGGTTGGTTGTTACATGCCAGGCATTTTTCTATACGTCGGGAAGCCAGATTTAAAAGATACAGAAATAAAATCTCTGCCCTCAAGGAATTTGTGAGCTAAAGCATTACCTCATTCCTTATCTACCAAAGTCTGTATCCTGGGGGTTCCCCTTTTTGTTGCAAAATGATTTCATCATCTAAAGGGCTGAATCCATAGTTGGAGGGAATGTCATAGAGCAGGGGTCTGGGGAGGGGCCCGGGAGGCCCAGGCATGACTGTCTGAGGAGGGTGGGCATCCAGGTTCTTCAGGCAGTGGAGAAAACAATGTACGAGGCCTTTGGACGAGGGACTCCTTCTGCTATTTCATCTCTGGCTGTCAGAGGCTCCCCCACAGCCCTGGTCGGTAAGTGAGATGTCAGGAGGATGGATTGGCCTTGCACAATGAGATAGGTAATGCTCTCTGGGGCCAGAAGGGACGCAGCGTGCCTGTAGAGTGATCATAAACTTAGCCTAAAAGAGTCTGTAGATTTCTAGTCTGCACGCAAAATGGCACCTAGCCAACACTCCCTTGCAGGATTAAACCTCTTCTGTGTCCTGGTCGCATCAGCAGAGACACCCACTCTTTCATACCGGGCTCTGAAGAGCAGTTGAATTGGTTCTACTCAGAATGTTGAACCAATTCAACTGCAATTCAGAGCCTCAAATTTGTTCCCTTTTAGTGGTTTGTGCAGAAGCCCCTGTGCAAGTGTGAAGAGATTGCAGTGTCTGGGGAAGGGGGTGGAATGTGGCACCAGTTCGGAAAGTGGGTAAGGCGTGTCACCCATCCGTCCATCCATCCACCCACTGGTTTACTTGGGAAGTGTTTGCTGACTGCCCACCATATGCTCTAATCCGTACCCCAGGGGCAGAGCCGGGACGTCCTCCTTGGCTACTGCACAAGCTCCAGGTTTGTCACATACTTCGTTCCTTTTCAATGGCAGCTCTCTGACAAAGGTCCAGCTGCTTTTTCTGGGCAGCCTTGTGCTGTCACAAGAAGGGAAGATGCAGCGGTAGGGGTCATGACAGTGTCTGCCCCCAAAGCCAGACTTACCTGTTCGGAGTCAGCATAGGGAGAGACCATTATGACCATTACCTCTGGACACACTTCTCAAGAGGGACCGAGAATGAGGACAAGGGGAAGGACCCAGGGTGACAGGCTGGGTGGGACAGGAAGAGCCCTAGACTTACCCGATAGTGTGACCTGGGGCAAGTGACTTCCCTCATGGTTACTGGTGTCATTTGTAATAGGAAGGGGTTGAATATTCGAATCTTTCTGTGACATTGAGTGAAGTCTCATTTGTTTATGGCACCAACCTATTGATCTGTGTTTGGCTGCCCCTCTCCCCGCAGCCACTCTCTTCTCTCCTGGTTGCCCCATTTCGTTTCCTTTTTAGATCTGACCAGCTCATAGGTCAGTGCAATCCTTCCTCCAGCTGCTTTTCCTGCAGGGCATTCCTTCGCCAACATCTCGCATTGTCCTCTAACCCAACACTGTCCAATAGAACGTTCCGTGGCCATGGTGATATCCATCTCTGCACCTGTCATCAGGGCAACCACGAGCCACATGGACTACGGTGCACTTGAGACACAGCTACCATGACTGAAGAACTGGATCTGAAGTTTTGTTTAATTTTAACTTAACACATGCATTTAATAACTACTTTAGTGGGCAACACAGTTCTAACCTTTTCCCAACATTCTTTGGCCTTGTGTTTATCTATTTACTTCTTACATCACAGGTTAAGAGCTTGGTGTCTGTCGCCCAACTGCCTTAGCTCGATTTCTTTGTGGCCTCTCGTTGCTGTGCGGCCTTGGACACTTTACGTGACCTTTACACACTGTAGTTTCATCGCCTGCATAGTGAGGGTTCTGATCACCCTACCTGCCAGGGTGGTCGTGAGTACGGCCCGACAGAATGCGTGCACAGCACTTAGCACAGTGCCTGGCACTTTGCAAATTGGTTAGCTGAGGAGGAGGAGGAGGAAACAGAGAGAGGAGGTGTCCCCACTTTTTCTCTTAGAGTGAAGTCTCGAGGACTAAGACTAAGGTTTAGTTATTACTATTCAGCATGTGGAGACGCTCTATCTCCCTGGGCTCACATGGGTGTCCTTTTTATTGGATTCATTTTTCTTTGCTCAGCTACCAGCTCGGTGCTCAGCAGCAGGCTGGACACGAGCCTCCTAACACGCACCTACCCCGATGTAATAAGCTGAGTGACTCTCACCACACGCGCACGCACACGCACGCGCACACGCACACGCACGCACTTCTTACACAGCAAACGGCCTGGTATTTCATTCCTTTAGACACATCTGTCTCCTGTGTCTGGGTGATGGGGACCAGGGTGACGACCCCATTAATTCCAGGCAGGCCCCTGTTGCTCTGCAGGCCTCCGACTCTTCGGCCCTCCCCTCCGGCCAACTCCATCTCCCAAGCGATGTCTCTCAGTGCTGCCCCAGGAATCAGATGTCTAAATAGCAAATGAAAGATTAATGCCGGTGGCCGCGATTGGGGTGTGAATAATTTAAAGGGCCGAATAAGAGCCGGCTCCGTTTACCCGCAGGGCTGCCTGGGCGGAGGTCAGGGAGAGGGGAAGGGGCAACTCTGGGCCAAGGACGGCAGGTTGTGGGTTCTAGCGAGTTCATCTGGGAGCAGATTTGTTATCGTGGGTGTTTGGGAGAATTTATAGTCACAAGCGGAAAATTGGGTCCTTTGGTATTCTTACCCCTTCAAGGGGTTGGGGGGGGTCACAAGGAGTGTTGGCAGTTTTCCAAGTGGACCCCATGATTCCATGGACATTGCAATGCCAGGGACCACCCAGGGAGGAGCACCCTGCCACCCTCATGATGAGGGCCCCTCTCATCGGTGTCTCTGTTCTTGTTGCCACCGTGAACCTGTTGGGCTGCTGGGGAGACAGGATTTGAGTGGAGGAGGGAAAACCAGCCTGATGTTTGTGCATCGAGCAGCTATTTTTTAGACAGCATGGCTGTCGTCCAGGCGGGGAACCTCTCTGTGAACATGGCCGTCTCTCCCTACCGCCTCAGCCACGTCTCTGTGACCCCAGCCTCCTGCTGGGTTTACCGCAGCCTGTCCTCCGATGGTTTGGGGTGTGATGAACATTTTCCCCTCCGGAAGTCTTTAGCAGTGCAGTAAGAAGGTTACATGATGGATTCTCCCCATCACTTAATTGAAGCCATAAAAAATGAAGAGAGAGCTTCCAATAAACCAAAACATTACTCACTGGTGGCTAGCTCGGGGATCCCAGCCCCGGGCCCTAGGAGGCACAGCTGGGAAGCCCTCCAGCTAACTGTCTATGATGATTATTAATCACAACAGCAACAGGGTGCATCTGCACCGAGCTTCTTAATGAACTTGGACTCGTGTCCTTACAAGGTTGTAGCCATTACAGCAAGCAGGGCCTTCCTGTTTCGAATCCCTGAGGGCTTCATTGACTGGGATGGATGTCTAAGTGGGCGCATTAGTCCTGGTACTCCCCCAAATTCTGAGATGTGCGTAATTGAGTGTAGGCCTGAACAGTGGAAGGGACAAAGGTACAGCCACCGTGATGGGGAGATTCGGGGGTGAACAGACAAGTAGGAGTATATTGCTGGTGGCTGGGTGTGTGCTATTTCCATGGGTCTAATCAGTGCTTATGTGTTGTGTATGTGGACGTGAGAGTTTTGTTTGTGGGTGTTCAGTATGGGGGTGGGAGGGAGGCATGGTCATGGTAGTGAGTGTATGTACTTCCAAATAGCATCATCTCTGGGGATTTGGTTTCCAGGTGCATTACAAGTAGAAAGACTTGAAAAAAAATGCTGTCCCAACTACAAGAGTTTTGAAAGTCAAAGGGGACATCATTAATATGTCGCCTCAACCACTGACACAAACAAGGACTATTCCAGGAGACCAGGATATGTGGTAGCTGCAGGTACGAGACGTTGTTGCATTGCTTGGACGTGTTTTCCATTGTGTTTGGCCTTGAGGTGAACTTCTGTGGAAGGTAGATCTGTCATAGTTAGAGCTTAGAGGAGGGCAGAGGGCTACCTTATTGGTGACATAATCATCACTGGCTTCTGCCTGTTCGCTGCCCCATGGTGGCAAAAGCAGCCCCGTGAACCCCTCCCTAGGCTGATGGTGATGTGCCAGTGTCATGCATGTCCCAGGTTCTGTGATACCTGGGGCACTTTGGCACCCACGCCATGAGCCCTGGGTCACTCGGGATCAAACGTGCAGACAGCAGGCCTGAGGGCTGCATGCAGCCTTGCTGATCTGGGATGGACTGAACCGACCCCGGTCTGGGGAACCCGCAGAGTAGCTGTCGGAGGGCTCGCTGTGTGTGGTCCTGAAATTGCAGTGCAGGGAGCCAGGAGCTGACCCTGCTCTGTTGGGGCTGAGTCTGTCCTTGGTTTGGCTCAACCTCCGTTGACCTCTACATGAAAGTCAGGGAAGAACAGTGTCTACAGACGAGTGTGAACATTTGAGACCTTATTTGGAGTGAGCTGTGTAAGAGAAACGTACCTTCTTTGTCTCTTTCCTTCCCTCATCCTCTCCCCACCCCTCGGCCCTGCAGTTTTGTCATTTATTAGATGACTTTGCCTCTAAAGACCCCAGGCCTTTGGAGTTCCTCCACATCAGCGATAGTTTGCTGCCTGATGGTACCCCCGAGGTTTCAGAGGGACAAAAGGGGAGCCCTACCCAAATCTCGGCAGGTGTCTTCCTCCCCTAGAGCTCCCTCCCCAGTGCCTCCTCACCCCCTTGTTTCTCCCCATCTCTCCTGAGATCAACAGCAGGCAGTGTGCTCCTGGGATGACACCTAAAAGAACTCTGGCCGGGCTGCTTGTTCCAGAGGGACCTCGGTTCCACCTTCTCCTGGAAAACCAAGAACACCCCATGCCGCGAGCAACTAGATATAAACAGAAATTAATCCATCTGCCCAACCTCAGTGCATCACCTGATCCTTATCAGCGCCTCATAATCGCCTCCAAGGAAGGTCTGATTGTATTAAAGCAGCAATTGCCCTCGAAGCTGGCAACACTGATAGATTTCGTGTGATGTTTACACCGGATTTAGCTTTCAGCACACGGGATGCCATTCCTCCCCGACTGCCTCTGCCTCAGCCTGTTCGTCTTTGCACAAGCCTCCTAGGATTGCCGTTTCCCGGCAGGGTCTCCGTCTGCAAGATGATGGGCTCCATGAGGGTAGCAGTAGGTATGGTATGCAGTAGGCATGGTCTCATCCAACCATCTCATTCATTCATTCGTTCAACAAATGGAACCAAGGTATAGAGGGAGAGATGACCAGAAAACAAAAACAAAACAAAAGCACGCAATAATAAAACAATGACAAGTAGCTCTAAGGGCTTAGAAAGAAACAAGGTGTTGAAATAGAGGACAGTCAGTTTGGGTGGGGAGGTCTACACGCACTGGAAGGCAGTAACATCCTCTTTGAGACACAAAGGATGACCGGGCACCAGCCATGAGCACAGGCAGAGGGAAGAGCTTGCTGTGCAGAGGGAGCAGCTCCACCTGGGGTTGTCAGGTGGGGAAAGACCTGAGCACCATGGAGAGCCTGGGACAGGCTCCCTGTGGATACAGCATCATGAAAGGGGGGAATGTATTGGGTGTGGAGAGGCAGGAGGGGTCAGACTAGTTCAGAAATGTCTGGGGTGCTCAGGGTACTCAGGGGTGTGATTGGGGTAGATTTGGAATCCTCTATTCCCCACGCATAAAGCCCTACAGGATCCAGAGGTGGAGCCACTGGAAGGTCTGTGGCCGTAGAAACAGGAAGTGAACGTGGTGAGCCATGTACTCGAACGAGGGACGTTGGGCCGTGGGTTGGGTGCCAGAATTTCTGGGCCTCCTTCTCTCCCCCTACTTTGATGGACACATGGTTCGCTTGTATCTGCTGTTACTCTATGTTGATAACGATGATATAACTATAAATAGGGCACCTGGACTCACACGGCTCTTGCTTAGATTGTGACAGAACTTGCAATCAGGACCTGGCCCAAGCCTTGTGACAAGACCCGGGTTTCAGCAACAACCACAACTGTAACAATGACAAGCACAGCACATTCTTACTTTCTGGGCCCTTTGGTAGCAGTAAATTGAAAGCAGTTTCAATTTGAGATAGATTTGGTGGTGAGAGCCAAGCCCATGAAAGGTCCTTCATCGGTGACGGTCTTATCAATTAAGCATCAGAACTAGTTGTTGACGAGGGAT
This sequence comes from Lyroderma lyra, assembly GCA_004026885.1. Lineage (NCBI taxonomy): Eukaryota > Metazoa > Chordata > Mammalia > Chiroptera > Megadermatidae > Lyroderma > Lyroderma lyra. The sequence goes on from PVJL010006470.1 coordinate 50,625, forward strand.
TTCAGGGCCAAGTCCCAAGAAGGGTGGAGAGGTGCCAGCACGCAATCCGATGGGTGGGAGCTGCCTCACCGTAACCTGTGCGGAGAGTCCAGGAGTGCGGGGCCTTCATCTGCAGCGAGGGGGGCGATGGGAGGGCTGTTAGGACAAGTGGAGCAACTCCCTTTCTCTACCAGATCTGTGTACCTTTAAGTGAAGACACATGAGCACGACCCTGTTTTGTTTACTTTCTCTCTGTTTCTAAGCATTTCCTTGCATTAATCCCCGCCCCCCCCCCCCAACTGTGCTGCTTTAATTCATGACAGCCAGATCTTATCACGGGCAAACATCATTGGGACAATGGCCAAGGCACCAGATTTTGTCTACACGATGCTGCAGAGGCCTGGGACTGGCCTCCTGAGCTGTTATCTCCTGGGGCTCACATCTGAGGTTGGGCAAGGATGCCAGCCTTCAGTAAGGGGACGGATAGACAGACGGATGGACGTTTAGAAAGGGAAAGACCTGGAATCCAGGAAGGTGCCTGGCATCTCCCACACTTCCTGATGGAGACAAGTAAAGAAGAAAATGATGGTGGCTTTTCCCACCAGGGCCTGGTCCTGGTGATGGGAGTGGTGGCAGGGTGAGTGTTTGGGGAAAGCAGCCCAGAAAAACAGAGGCTTTATTAAGAAAAGGCAGTGGGTTACCCTACCTACCGCCACGAAACCGGTCTTTCTGGTTTCCAGCTCATAAACTTGTGTCCCCCTTATGGATAACAAAATGCCATCCTGCTACAGAGAACTTTTCTGCTGGGTGGAGGTGGCCATCCTACGATTCTCCTGTGGAGGCGAGAAGGCTGGGCTGGAGGTTTGCTCCCAGCTGCTCATGTGACAGGCAGGGTGACTTGAGACCACGTGCTCAGCATCTCTGTGTGTCCTCTCCCCTTCGGCAGAGGCAGGAAAAGTATCTCCACATCCTTCTGCCTTCTAAGACACCGAATGGGACTTCTGCTCAGCAGGGCTTGAGGAGCTCAGGAGGGTGGGACTGTGATGCTCGTGTGATACTGTCGTGTTGGCTCACTCAGAAGGACTTGCAGCCAGCCCAGTCTGTAAGGAGAACACGTGAACCCTGCAGACACACCAGGGGGCACCAGGCAGACGGGCACAGCCCACCTTACCCCCACCCGTTTGCCCTTTACTGCTGCCATCATCCACCCACCCCTTCCCCAAGCAGTAGGGACAGTGTGATGAACTAAACCCAACTTGTCTTTATTATTTTTAACCCACCTTGGTTTTCTCATGCACTCTCCCCAAAGGGTTTACAGTCTCTGCTTTTCTTAACCCAATGGGCTCAATGTGGGAAGAGGGAGCAGGGGAGGTGAAATTCAAAACATTTGTGCACCAAGGGCATAGAGCCTAATGCCGAGTCCAGATCCTGGGGGTCCCCTGCTGGGCCACGCATGAACACATTAGGTGACGGGTCTTGGAGGGGTCCTTGAGAGATGTCCTAAGGGAAGAGCCAGGACTGCCTGGGCCATGGGGGAGGCATTGGAAGGCAGTGGCTACTTACCAACCGGTGTGGGAATGTTTCACTGTTTTAACTTCCATGCTTCTTGGTGCATACTGGCTGAAGAGCATGTCTAGAAGGAAGTCATGTCCCCTCCAGATTGTGGGGAAGATGGCCAAGGTAAAGGGGAGAGACACAAGCACATGGAGTTACTCAGTTGTAGAATTCCAGCTCAGAAGAGACCTGAGAGATCCAGTCAGCTCTCATTCAGGTTGGAAGCTAGTTCAGTACATGGATTCTCCTCATTTCCCATCCCCTGGGAACCATCCAGGTGTTGTGGACTTCACAAGAGAGAGATGGAACTTCAAGGGATGACAGATAATGCCACAGAGGAAGGAGACTCCGAATCATGAGACGGTCACACAATTTGTGAAATACTCCCATGCTCAAACATTTGTGGAGTTTAGTCGCGGGGAGACACCTGGTGCTTGGAGCTGCCCGGGGAGATGCTAGGGTGTGAGCTTTGTCCTGCTGTCCCAGGGTGGGTCATCGTGCCACATGGCCCAGGCCCTGGGAGATCAGCTACAATAGGGCTCCTTGGTGAGGACTCAGTGCTGAGGACCCCGCCTCCCCGCCCCAGGCTCTGGCTTCACAGCGCAGCTGCCAGCGACCCCCTTCATTTGGATGTGTGGCTCAAGATGTCCAAACCCAAGGACATCATGTCAGCATGTTTCTCCGCTGACCATCAAAGAACAGCTGCAGCTTCCAGAAGACCCTTCCAAGTCTGTCACTTGTTAGGATGATTATAGTATTTTGCGCGTGAGATGGTTACGCCTCTCGAGCCCTTTGTGGAGATCCCGTTCTTAAACACGAAGCCATGCTGTTTTGAGACAGAACGTTAGAGCAAAATGGGCTTTAGAGATAATGTGATCCTACAGCCTCGTCATGGAGATGAGGGCAGGGGGTGCGGAGGGGCGGGGGGTGGGGAGGGAGGCAGGCGGAAGAAAGGAGGTCACACAGCTTCCCGAGGTCGCCTGCTGAGATGGCAGAGGTAGGACTGGACCTTCTCCTCTATAATGTACTTTTTTGTTCAAAGTTAAAAAAAGTTTTAAAATTCTCGTTTTATTTGAAAAATATAGAAATGTATTTATAAAAAAAGAAAATACATACCTAAAGCACCACTTTGTTTGTATTTCATTTCAATTTTTATGTTAATTATTTTCCCTAGTTAAGGTTATACTATACAGTAGACTCTCCATTAACCAGAGCTCAAGCAACCGGCAAAACGTGTTTGCCGGTTGCTTGAGATTTTGTCGGTTGCTTGAGAGCACCAGTTCCTTGAGTTCTGGTCCACAGAGAGTCTACTTACATTTATCCAGCATCTACCAATCCCCATGGGTGCCGGTTAACTGAGAGTCTATCCCTATTCACCGGATAGTCTGGAAAGAAAATCATGTATGTAGGGGATTTTATATGTATATATATATGTATATGTATGTAATCATATCTATCATTTTCTAATATATGTATTTTCATATATATGTATATATTTCATATGTATATAAGCATAGGTGTATTAAATTTTCCTTCCTGTCTCTTCAGTAAAACCTTATAGTAATGAAAGTAATTTCCTCACTTGTAAACTCTTCATAAACATAATTTTAAACATGTGCTTAATATTCTATCACATGCACATGTCATAATTTACTTACCCACTGTCGGACTGTTTTATACTTAAGTTACTTCTCATATTTTCAAATTATGAATAATGCTAACATAAAAACGATTGTACATAAAGGTTTTGCTTTCCCTTTTTTAAAAAATCCCTTATTTCAGACTTATTTCTTTTGGCTAGCATCCCAGAAGTGGTGTTTCTAGGTCAGAGGGTATAAGCACATTAAAGATTAGCTATCTATTCCTGAATTGTTTTCCAAAAGTATTGTTCCAATTTATGTTCCCACTAGAAAGCTATGAAATTTTATGAAGTCTTTGCTAATGTGGTAGACAGTCCTCATTTCCGATATGAAAAATCTCACCGTTCCAAGTTCAAGTGTGGCTGTGAGATAGCAGAGATTGTGATGTGAATAACAGTTGCAGTTACCATTTTTGAAAATCGAACAAAGCCCTGTATCTACCTTAGAAAGCAAAGAGTTGGCCCCATTTAGCCCAGCTGGCTGGGACCAGCCCCCACAAAGTGATGCCTGCACCCCGGACTAGGAGAGATATATTGACGTGGCCCCAGGAATACAAGGAAAACAGAGCAGATTGGTCCACAGGGGGCGTACATGTGCATATATAGGTGCGTGCACGGGCGTGCACGGGCGTGTGCGTGCGTGCGGGCGGGCGTGCGCGTGCGTGGGCGTGAGCAGACGTGGGCGTGCGCGTGCGTGGGCGTGGATGTGCGTGGGCGTGTGTGGGCGTGTGCGGGTGTGGGTGTGTGCATGCGTGGACATGTGTGTGGGCATGTGCGTGTGTGCATGTGTGTGCATGTGTGCGTGTGTATGAAGCGTCTCCTTCCCTGGAGGAGACCACAGTGCTGAATCAATGGACTCAGAAGCACAGGTCTCACAGTAGGAAATGGGTGCACCTTCCCATAAAAATCACCAGGGTGCCTCGTTTGGCCGCTCCGATGATGCACCTCAGCCCTGCTGTTCAGACGCCCTCCCAGGCCCCAGGGCGAGGTGTCCCAGCGAGGGTCAGGCCATTTCAGCCAGGCTCAGGAGATGACCTGCTGCGAAAATGAGTGCCTGCTCATCCCCGGGAGGTCTGGCAGGCAGGGGTCACGTGGAGCAAATGGGCGTGTCGGTATCTGTCTCTCCAGACCCTCCGACCCGGGGCTCTAAGTGTTGTATTTCCGGAGACCCCACTCTCCTGCCATTCTCGAGGAACGTGAGGATGCTGGGATAATTGGTCCTTGTAGAAGTGCGTGTCTCACTTGGGCTTGTTTTTCTTATCTTTAGAAATGGGGGAACATGAGGCTCTGAAGGCTGCACTTTTCCTTTCAAAATCATTACCCTCCCTTGACCCGTCTTACTTTCGTTCATGGAGAACTTTCACGGCCTGCTGGGACCTGGCGGACACACGGCCTGAATTCCAGCCCTGACTCCAGCAATCTGTGTGACTCCTGGCATGTCACCAACTTCCCCAAGCCCACGTGCTTCTCACCTGTCAAGCAGGAGTCCGGATTAGGTGGACTCCGGGCTTTTCTTTTAGGTTTTATAAATCTGTGACATGGTAAGAAATCAAGTATGTCTAAAAAGGGGGCAGTTGAACCCAAGAGGCCAGAGGAGCAGCCTTTCCTTGAACTCGTGTGCTCAGGGGAGTCCTGGGTTAGAAGGCAGAAACAAAGAACTAGAGGTGACTAACAAACAGGTGGATTCAAAAGGGCCCGGGTGACTGCATTTCTAAACATCTTAGAAGTGAGGTGGGAAACCTTATTAAAATGGTTTAGTCGCTGGCTGCAATTTTTAAGAAGTTCTGGGGGAGTGTGAGTGACTTACATAAGGCCACTTCAGTCCTGTCCCTCCAAGGAACGCCGTGGACTGTGGTGGTGGGAACCACCTGGGGTCCGTGCTGAGCACGCGTCCCTGCAGTCCTATGGAACTTGTCCTCTGAAGGGGCCAGGCATCGGGAAAGTCTTGTTCCCCCTGTCAGTTAAGCTCTGGGCACACCTAGTCTCTGAATTTGTCAGGCGCTCTGTCCCTCTGCACCTGGGGACCTTGGCTGGCTTTGTAGCCATGTTGAGTCACTGTCACTTTCCTGCCTCTCAAACTGCACTTTTCAAACCCAGTGTCACTACCTCTCAGTGTGCCATTAAGTCAATTTAGTGGGCTGCCACCAACGTTGAAAAAACAAGAGAGAAATAGAGTAAGAAACTATCAGAGTGCATTGCAGGTAACAAGAGTGAGGTTTGTTTTTCTGCAAAGTTCTTTTTGACCTGGGCCGCAGTGTGGGCAAGATGTCCTGGGTAGGTGTCAATCAGAGCAGTGGAATTGCAGGTAGGCGGGAGGAGCTGAGGTGGAGGCATCCAAGCCCCCCCATATCCCCTCACAGTGTGTGCCATGTGCCTCGTGCATGAGTGATGACAACAGACACGCTGCCCAAGCGATGCGCTGGGTGGGCTGGGTGGGCTGGGTGGGCTGGGGTGTGTCCACGCAGCCCACTGGCTCCCAACCCCAGGGACCTGTCACACCATCGCCTCCTCCCGTGCGAGGACAAATACCTGTCACCAATTTCCTGTTCGTCTCTGCTCCTCTGGCTGTTTTCGAATCTAAGGGAGCTGAGCCAAGGAGGAGTAAAGATCAGAGAGAACGAGGAGTGATGGATTAGCCTCTCGCGGGGAGTCAGGCGTGGCAGGCACGGCGTCACCTAGGAGGACCTGGAGGAGCAGCCTCGTCCTGCCCCAGTGTTTAGAAAGGAAGCGCTGCTCGGGGAAGTGTGGGCCAACCACGTGCAGGAGCCTCTTCAAAACCCAGGTGTCCCAGCGGCAAAGCTCGTGCTGCATCCCGCTGTGTGCTTCCCTCCTCCTGGCTGCAAGCTCTGCCTTCTAGCCGACGGCTCCAGAGAGCTGTGCAGTGGAAGGCTCCATCACCGAGGGGAATGTGTGTGACACCCCCCAACACACACACACACACACTTCCAGCTGCCCCCTCTTACCTCTCCAGAAACAGCCAACCCCCACGATTCTTTCAGAGCAGAATGGCAGAATCAGGTCCTGTACCAACGAGCAGGTCCAGCACAGTGGTGGCTGGAAGGGGACATCTGAGGTGACAGAACGGCTGCCGGCATGCCTCCCTCTGCGGTGCGCCCTCACACAGACCCTGTCATCGTATCGTCCCACCCCTCCATCCCCCCGTCTCAGTGGAGGGACAATAGTAGAGAATAGCAGTAACAACAGCCGTCGTGGTCATCGGAACAGCAATCAGCCCACGCCAGGCGCCCGCCCAGGCACCTACACGATTGCCTCAACCTCACAGCCCTGTGAGCAGCGCCACTGCTGTCACCGCCTTTAACAGTTGACAAAACGAGCACAGCACAGGGGAGTACTTCCCTGTCACACAGCTTCCTGGGTTCCCAGCCCACGGTCCAGCTCAGCCCGAGTGGCCTCAGCTGAACTGCACCACAGCCTGCACTGCCCACGTGGCCGTCCCAGGGCTGTCACCCTGCTGGGCCAGTGACACCTGCCGGAGCCTCCCTGGCTCAGGGCCTGTAAGAGGATGGACATTGGTCTCACTGCTCTCCATCCTACCTCTGCCTCTGCCCCAGGAGGGCCAAGGGGCTAGCGACCTTATTCCCCGCGGGGTTCAGCCGTGAAGTCACAGGGGTGAGTCTCCCACCGCTCAAGGGAGAGGAGTTTTTTTTAAAGATTCTGGGGAGTGTTTCCTGGAGTTTTGTGGGGTGGCCTCAAGTCAGGCTGCTGGGGGCTCACATGAGGGGCAGGCTTCTCGTGGAGCTATTTAGAGTCAGGCCTCCAGGTGAGTTCCTCAAGGGGAGGTGACCCACATGACGTCACAGAGAAGCTTGGGGAACTGAGGAAATAAACAAAGTGCAAGAAGCCCTCTCTCCCAGGCACCCACCGAGCCCGGTGGGTCCTTGCTCCTGAGAAATGACAGCGCCAACTACAGAGCTGTCGCCCAGCTCCGCTATGGGTTCTGACCCCCACCCCACCCCCCGCCACCGTGCTCCATGAGTCCAGCTCACAGGGAAGCAGGCATGTCCCCTGCGGACCGAGGAGGCGTCTGCCTGGAAGGGACACTGGACACTGAAAATCCGCAGATGGGTTCAGATGGCCACCCTACCCCTCGCTGACACCCAGACACCCTCTTCCTCCTCTCTCTGTACCCGGCTCCCTCCCACCCAGTCTCTTCCCCGGAGTGAAGCCACAAACCTACCTTTTGGAGTTTGCATTCTTTTGTCATCACTTTTGGAGCAGGGGGTGTTGGAAAGAAAAAGGAAAAAAAATTGGAAGGAACAGAAGTCCCCATTTAAACCTGGGAATCCAGCTGACACAGCAAGAAAGCAAGATTAGTCACAAGTGTGCAGGAGATGATTTATGTTTTATGCCCGAGGACCCATGGAAGGCTTCCAGGTGTCACCTGGGCTGCCGGCGATCTTTAGCAGCAATTAGAGCCGAGCGGGTCCCCAGGCCCCTCCCCTTACCTGTGGCCTGGGTTGAGCTAATGCTTCCATCTACCCCCCAGTGCGCGGGGGCGGCTCCCGGCCCCTGCTCCCGGCCCGGTTGGTCTTTCTCAGCTTTGGCCTTGGGTGAAAACAGGACACGGCCTCCCTGAGACCGGACACGATCAGGGGCTGGGCTCCTGGAGGAGGACGGGGCACGGCCACACATTGGGGTGCCTGGGTCAGGAGCCTCCGCACCCCTTCCCTCCTGCCCTTGTCCACTCTGAGTCTGAGGCACAGATCTGGGGGCCGTTTAGCAGGAGAGACCAGTCTTCCCTCCTGTCTGCTCTGAGGTCGCTTCCAGCGATGCGGGCATGGATGATGGGGTGCTGCCCCCAGCCAAGCAGGGTCAGCTGCAAGGGAAGGAGACTCCGGGTTAGTGCACGTTGGCGTGGTGGCACTGGGTCAGCTCGGTGGCTTGTGTTTCGCTAACAAGCTCTTCCACACTGACTACCTGGATGGTGGCTCAATGGCACGAGTACTCAGCTCAACTGGGTCAAGGACACACAGCGCTTTTGACAGCGCGGAGCTGGAGTTCACGGCCAGAGCCACGCTGCCCGCGGAGCCGTGGCGCTGCAGTCCCGCGTGGGAGGCCTTCCCCTGGCCGTCCTGTTCTCAGAGCCGGCTGAGAGCACGCGTGCCCTGGGAGGGCGGCGGTGGGGGCTACAACGGGAGACAGCAAGCTTTGGGGGGTCACTGGGGGGTTTGCACAGAGGCCATTCTCCGGACTCAGAAAGGTGACCAGCTGCCCCTCTCCTGTGGGCAGCGTGCAGCAGGACCAGCCCCTCGCCATCATGCACGCGTGGGACGTGCGAGCAAAAGCAAGGTGGGGGAGGCGCTGCGGGGCCCTGAGAACCTGGGCTGGGGCGTCGGGAAGCTCTTCCTCCGCCTTTACAGCGGAGCCCCTCAACCTCGCTGAGGCGGCCCCATGTCCGGGGAGCGCCCCAGGTTACTTTATATAGATTTCGGTCTCGTACCTGCCGTCGGGGTGTCTGTCACCCATCGCTTGTCACTGTTGTCAGCGATGCTGTCTGATGCCACCATCCGATGCCTCACCTGTTTAATGTTTTTCTTTTTAATTTCCTGTGAGCTCGGAAACAGAGATAATCGAGCTCCTTAGACTTGTGTGTAAAATAAGAATAAAGACGCATTGAGCCAGTTCTCAAGGGACCAGCTGAGTCAAGTGCGTTCGCTTTGGTGTGCAGACATTGAGATTTCTATTTTAGCCCTTTCCAGGTTATTTCTGGTATTTTCTGGTAATTGGCTGGGTTTGGGTTGGGGGTATCTAAGAGCAGCTGAAGTGCAGGTAGGCAAGGAGTTCTGAGCCATGAGAAGGCCTGCTTACTTTTACACTGTAATCTGAGGCCCCTTTAAATGTCCCACGTCATGGTTACCGGCAAGATGCCAAGTGTCTTCTGCAGAATTCTTTTTGCTGACAATTGCTTTCAGCAATGTGCAAGGACTTAAATCTAGTTCAGGTAGTTGAGATACCTTCCTGCCCAAAGGGTAAGCAGAGCGCTAGTTGATTACTAAGTTATACACACACTTACTCCTCAACTGTGCCCAAATTCGATCCTTCTCCTCCTCCCCAAGATGACCACAAAACCTCCAAGCCCTTCTTTGCTGACCTAGAAGGCCCATTCCCCACTCTTCTGTCTGAACTCTCCAGCTCTGTCCAGTCCTGTTTGGATCCCACCTCCACCAGGAAGCCTTCCCTCCTACTAGTTCTCGGCCTTTCTCTGAATGCCTGTTAACACTTGATGCACCTGTTGGGCAGTTCATTTATTTATGCAACAGGTGTCCATGAAGCCTGAGGTACAGAGCACGTGCAGCCAGTTTCCCAATTTCACGTGTTTATCTTGCTTTCTCAACCAGCAGCCCCACTTCTGGAGTAGCGGTTCTCCACCTTGGCTGCACGTAGAATCATCGGGTGAGATTTTGGAGCCCCAACACCGAGGCTGCACCCTAGGTCCAGCGAATCAGACCCCAGAAGCACTTTTTAAAAAATTTCCAAGTTTGAAATAAATGTGGATTTGCATGCCATTGCAAGACACTGTACCATCCACTCAGGTTCTCCCCATGATAATAATTTTATAAAACTACAGTACAATCTCACATGTGCAAAATTGACACGGGTACAATCTACCAGTCACCCCTGCAGTTTCACCAGTTCTGTGTGCACTCGTGCATATGTGTTTGCATGTGTGCATGTATCTCGCTCTATGCAGTTTTATCGCATGCGTAGGTTTGTGTAATGTGTTGTCACCTTTGGACAACGTGATTTCTCAGAGCTCCCCAGTGATCTCAGTGTGTGACCCAGGTTGAGAACCACACTCTCTGAGTGACACCCCGTCTGCATTGGACTTGCCCAGCGATTGATGCTTCCTGTACGCTTTTTGATTCAGAGTTGCTCCTGCAAATGTGGAGTCCCGCCGCGGACACACCTGACCCCCTGGGATGCCCAGGCTGTGCCCACCTTCCCAACCGGAGTCGTCTCCCCTTCCCTCAGCCGGAGCCCCTGCGCTGCGATGGATGGCATGTGTCAGCTTGCTGGAGTCCTCCTCTGGCCTTCTTGCACACATAGCTATTTCCAGGACTCAGGAATTAAATTGAAAATAGACCAAAACAATGTGACAGTTTTCGGCTGCTATTTTTTCTTCCATGAACAGAATGTTCAGCATTATTTTCCTTTTTTCCTCTTTGTGCAATACTGCAAGTGAGAAACACTCTGATTGGAACACTGACTGATGCTTTTTATAAGCCTGCCGTCTCCAGCAGGCTGTGCAAGGGGAGATTTCCCAGGGACGCAGAAGGTAAACGTGTTGACGAGGAGTTGACGGCGGCCCCGTGCAGGTACTAATTAGGCTGGGAGGGAAGCGGGCACGGGCACGTGGACGCCCTGCTTGAAGTTTCTCTTTTCCCTGGAAGCTTTGTGCCTAAACGCCATCAAGGAGCGGTAGCCTGGTCCCTGGACATTGGGAAGAAGCTGGGAAGAGGAAATGAAGGTGTCTGCAGCTGGGACGGTCTCATGATTGTCCGTGTCCCCTGGGAGCTTAGAGGACATGGAGTCCACTATTCCCAGAGACACGCGACTCTGAGGACAGCCATTCTTTCTCTTATTCAGGGAACATATTTGGATCGTCTGCTCGAGTTTGGTTCTGGGGACACAACGACGAGCAAGACAAATGCTCACTAGGTGGTTGTGGCTCCAGACGAGGCTTAATTCCATGTGATGGTTTTCTCCTGGGGTGGGAGGCAGGTTGGAGTTGGGCAAGAGAAGAAGTTGGTCACGTTGATTTATTCCAATTCACAAATGCCCAGGAGACGTAGGTACAGAATGATCAGAGTTTAAGTCCCCTTCCTTATACTTCATGCCCTCTGGAAGTGTTCTAGATCCCGATGAGGGTGTTGGTCACGTGGGTGAATACATTTGTCAAAAGCTCATCAGAGTGTAGAGACACGTCTAGTCTGTACATTTCACAGTGTGATTTTTACCTTAAAAAAAAAAACAAAACGCATTTCTAACAGAAATGGAAAAGAAGCAGTGAAGGCCCACTTAAGAGCAGGCAACTTTTCATCAGGAATAGAACCCCAATTTTGAAATTTCACCCTCACAACATATCCAGAGTCTGGTGCCCCCCAAACATGGAGTCCCCGAGCCTCTGCCCTCGAGAGCACAGGCCTGTGGCCGTCAGGACACTCGCTCTCCCCTTGGCCTGGATGTGCCTGCCCCTGCTTCTGAGACAGTTCTCCCACACTCCAGTCAGGCCAGCGAGGTCCTGCCTCCTCCACGAAGCCTTCCTGGGTCTCTCCAGTCAAAGTGATCTTTCCCTTTTCTGTTTCACCTGCATGGAGTGCCTAAATATAGTCTCACCCCTGGTTACTCAGTGTCTTTCATCTTTCTTGACTAAGTAAGTTAGCACATTTAAAGAGCATAGAACAGTGCCTGGCACAAAGTAAGGGCTCGATACACGAACACTGTGTCCTTGATTAACATACTAGCCTGGTGGAGGGCTGGGCTATGTCCCTTTGGTGACCAGCACGACGCAAAACACTGAAATCTGCACAGACATGGGTAAGCTCCAGGCAAACTCTAAGCTCGTGTATTTGGGAAACTGACCACACCAGAGACGTGACTGAGGAACCTTCTAGCAGAGACTGCTGTACTCAGATGCAGCCCTAACCAGGCAGCCTGGGGAGGGAGGGCATGCCAGGACTCTAAAAGCTCTCTCCAGACCCTCACGTGGGAGGCCTGGAGAAAAGCCTGATCCCACAGCCCAGTCCAAAGGCAGAGGGCATGGCCTCAGAGTACTTGCTCTTTGTGAAAGGTCTTTTGAGTCGCCCGTGGCACTCCAGGGTAGGGTAATGAGATGCCACTTGATGACAACAGCCTTGCCTTTCAAAGTGACACTCAGCAAAGGGGCAGCCTGACTATGACACCTGCTCCTCAGCCCCGCCCCACCTTGAGTCTGTGAGGCCTGGGCCACCCTGCTCATTAGGTTTGCATCTGTCCCCACCAGCCTGCCTGCAGCTGATGCTCATTAAGCCTGGAGCCCCAAGCCTGGTGGGCCCAAGGAGACTGAGCTTTTAGAGCCATTTATGGCAATGGGCTTGGTGAGAGCTGCTAGATTGATTTATAATTGGGCTGAGGGGCACCCTGGCGTCTCTGGGGCCCAGGCTCTAAATGAGGCCAGTCCAGGAGGTTGGTGTGGGCTGGCTGACTTCATGAAAAGTCCCAGTGCAGGAGGAGGTTCCCGCCAGGGCAGAGGAGCCCAGCACAGCCTGGGGGCCTCCCGGCTTGGCCTCCCCCTTGGGCATGCGACTGCTTGTTTGGGAGACAGAATAGAACCGGCCCTGGTGAGGACACAGTCTCCTTGTGGGGGCAGGACACTTACCAGGGTCTTTACTGGACGACATCGGGTTGGGATCAGCTTTCTGAACTCACAACAGTTTTTCAGGAGAGTAAAAATAATGGACGTGCAGGCAGCAGATGACACGATGGACTGCTTACTGTCTCCTGGGCACACAGCCAAAGGCTTCAGGTGTGTCATCTCATTCAATAAGGTGTTAAGAACTGTTAGCAGGCCCGTTTTGTGAGTGAGGTTACTGAGGCACAGAAGGTTCAATAAGCTGCCCCACGACTCGCCTTAGCAGAGAAAGAACTCAGCTGTGGACTTGGTGGCCTAGCTCAGAGCTCTTGGTCTGTGCTGCCCAGGCACAGCCCTTGGTAGTACCAGCCTGAGCAATGGGCCCGATGGGTGTCAGAGATGCTGGGAGCCTCCACAGTGCCATGGGAAGTCCGGGCTGATGCAAGAGGAGGCAGCTGGGAGTGGAGAACCCGGAATTCCAATTCCATCCCAGCCAGTAGGCAGCCCTGTGAGATAGATAGGTAATAACCTCCCTGCCCTGTGCCCTCAGCCAAACGGGCACACTGTCATTCGCTGTCGTTTTTGAATAAGGATACTGGCCTGCAATAAAAGTGGAAACACTTAGAAAAGAAGTAATAATGACAGCCAGTAGCTGCCCTTGGCCCAGCAGGCCTGCCCCTCCCTCAGGGATCACCCAGGGGGTCGGGGGGCGCAGCACACGTTGGGGGCGGAGCACACATTGGGGGCGGAGCCACGGGCGGAGCTGATGCACACGTTGGGGGCGGAGCTGATGCACATGTTGGGGGCGGACCCGATGCACACGTTGGGGGAGGAGCCGATACACATGTTGGGGGCGGAGCCGATGCACACGTTGGGGGAGGAGCCGATGCACACGTTGGGGGTGGAGCCAATGGGCCTTGGCCGGCTGGGTGCGGCTTCATCCTTTACGGGGTGCCAGGCTCTCTCGCTTCCTTCCCTTTCTGTGCCTGGACGTTCAGGAAGCTCGCGTCCGCCCACCTTCCCTCTGGGTCTTTCCTCCCACCTGGCGCGGGTTTCTCCAAGTGTGTGCTGAGGAAAGCAGCTCCCCTCACTGGGTTCCCCCAGTTCTTCCTCCTTCTCTCCAGATCTCCTAACCCCCACCCCCACGCCCCGCTGGTTCACTCTCACCAGAGACAGGTCTCAGGGATCCAATCTGCGAACCCAACTGCCTCCATTGCTGCAGGTTTCAGAGCAGCCACGTGACGGTGGCGGTGGCGCTTTTGACGGCACCAGAAGCTGCCAGTGCATATAATTCAGCAGACAATCCCGAAATGTGTCCGATTCCACCAGACTCACATCAGGGGATTTCGATGTGAAGCCCCGTCTCTTAAAACCGACTCCGTTCATGCCAGTCCCTGCACTTTAATCTTGCAGTGTTGGTGAAATTTTCGGGAAAGCTGGGCTGTGGAGAGGACTTTTAACCTAAAACTGATGGCTGGGTCTCCCGGTGGAGAACGTGGGTGGGGTGACGCCCCAGCCCCCATCCCTGGGTGAGCTGTCAGGGACAGGTGACTGGGGCTGGGGCTTGGTCTTGGGGCTGGATTCCCCCAGGCCCCAGGCGAGTTATAGGCCAAGGCTAGCCTTGGGATCTCCAATCTTTCTAGTAATTTCATCCCCCCCAACAGCGGCAGGGCCCTGCCCTGAAGAAGGCAGCATTCCTAATTCACTGCAGAGAGACTGTGCTGCCTAGTGGTTAAGCACACAGCCTTTGGAAGGAGACTCCTGGGGTTCAAAGTCAGGCTCTGGCACAAATCAGCTATCTGACCTTGGGCATTGTTACTCAATCTCTTTGTGCCTTCCTCTCCTTATCTTTAAAGCATAGAAAATACTAGTGCTTATCTTCTAGTGCCGTTGTGAAAACCGGAGTTAACATATGTGAGTGCTACACAAATGCGGGCTGTTATTATTATTTTAGAAACTTCCATGGGTATCTAGGGAATAGTTCCTATGCCCTTTTTTTGGGATCTCAAAATTTGAAAGCACTCTGATTCTGCCCCAGCAGCACACAGGGGCCCGCACCACCAGGCGTGAACTACACGAGCTGGAAATGCCTGGCTGCCTGCAATGCTCTGAGACAACTTCAAGCCCCCAGCCCACGCCAGCACTCCTCAAATTCACCACGGCTGACAGCCTTCCCCAGCAGGACTCTCCCTGGGGTCTTCTCTCCCAAGGATTTTATTTACGTCCTCCTCTCATAGGGCCTCGGTGACTGAAGAAACTTCCCATTCGTCTGGCCCAGCGTCCACCCTTCTCTCTGCCTGGATGGCCACCAGCCAGCCCCCAGTCCCCAGGCATGCCACCTGGCCTCTGCAAACCCACTGCCCTGGCCTCCTGCAGGAGACACACTGAGCAGTTTCTAAGGGGCTGGAGGGGCTGCCATGGCCAGCCTGTCCTCAAGCCCAGACCTGAATGCCTCGTTCGGCGTTTCCTTCACCATTTCCAGGAGTGAGAAGTGTGTTACCTGCTCAGTCGCCCTCATGGATTCCTGTCAGTGGCTGTGGTGGTTGCCCATTCGCTGTGGGGGTGCAGGTAGGCACAGCTTCACCTCTACTGAGTGTGCAGCCGGCCCCGGCTGCCCCTGAAAGGCCTGGCCACGTTTGCACAAGACGTGGACCTGGGTCCCTGAGGCTGTGAATTCCCAGAGCTGCTCCCGGAGCTCACTGGGCTGAGGGAGCTGAGCCACAGCAGGGCGCCCAGGACTCTGGCCGAGCAGGGGGAAGCTGGCGGTGCGGAGAAGGGCAGGAGTCCCGGCAGGACTGAACGTGCCGTGGGTGGACCAGCGGCTCCTGGTGCCTGGGACCCCAGGGCAGGGCGGTGGCAGAAGGTGGGGAAGAGCACTTCGCAGAGCCTCACGATGGCTTCCTGGGTTCTGGCGGCCCTCGTTTCATGCCAGCTCAGTCTTCATCCCAAGCTGTGTGCCACACACCTGGAAATGACATCTGACTTAAACACGGACAGGTGAGGGCATTCACCGGTGTCACGCAGAAGGTTGAATGGTGGAGTATAAATGAGAACCCACTGCTCTTTTCTTTCAAAGCCCCAAAGTACTAGATGCCATAATGACAGCGACACTCTCAGATGACAGGCACACCCAGGCCCAGAGAGGTTAAGCCACTTGCCCGGTGACACACAGCTCATTATGGCAGAGTTGGGACTAGAACCCAGCTTTCCTTAACTCTGCCTCTAGCGTTTATGTCACTTCCCACCCCTGATCACTTTGGCTGGTCTCTTCACCTGCTTCCCTCATTAGCTGGGGAGGAGGGTCGTCCTAGGGACTGGCATCTGCCAGCGCCATCTGCACTGAAATCGGCCTTCGTGTCTCAAGGGGGTGGGACGCAGGCAGCCCTGCCGGCTGGGCATCACTTCAGAGGGAAGCCGGCCCCATCCCGCACAGGGCCTGAATGGGAGAGCAGGCTTCGCACGGGCACGACGGCTCCCGCTGCCCGCCCCCTCCCTTCCCATGTGTCGTGGGGCTCAGCCAGGGCTTGGAGATACACAAATTCTGGATGGCTGCTAGCCAGGCAGACACCCAGGTTGTCAAGGGATTGGGGAAGGTCAGACAGGGATGCAAGTTAGCACGAAGAAGGAAAAAAAAAAGCCAAAGAGGGTGGGTGTAAATGAGTAGCCGGCGTCTCAGCGGCTCTGTGCCCAGAATCGCTAATGGGCCTCAGCACACATTGGCTGGAGATTCGAGATTGTAACACAGCCCTGCTTCTGAGCCCAGTCCCGGCTCTCCTGCTACACTCTGGAGAGGGCGTGGGTCAGTGTCTGGGGACCACCACCCTCCCAGGTTCATCCACACTGAGCTTGTCGTAGCCTCTGATCGCTCCAGGCTCTCTCTGCTCCCAGGGGTGGTCAGGGGCCTCCTCTGCAGATCCGACAGCCCTATCTCCATCATCCCCCACCATGTCTGTTCCCCTTTCTGTCTCTCCTAGTCTAAGAGTTTCTAGAGGGTCAGGCCTGTGTCTTGTCCTCTAAATTCCCAGCGCTGAGAACAGTAGCATGTAGCAGGTGCTCAATAAAAATTTCTTAGGTAAATGCGTGCATGCTTGCATGTTTAGCTAACAAAATTAGGACCTGAGAGATGAGTTGGTTGGAGCTGCCAGCAATTACCAGCCCTGTCAACACTGATCTGTGGTACTGTCAGCTCTGCACATGATAGTCTGACATCCGGGTCAGAGTCAAATGTACCACCTCTGATTGTGGGCCCTTGAGGCTAAAACCCATTCACTCAATCAACTAGTGAGGGCCAGGCACTGTCTTAGGTGCTGGACTGATGATAAAGGAAAGAGGTGGTATCCCTATCTTGAAGGGACCCCAGCCTGCTGGGGGAGTCCAACACAGAAACCTCTCATGATAAAGCTACAATAGAGGGACTCACCACCTGCTGTGGGAGCCTGGATGGGGAACCCCCTGGGGCTGCGTTCGGCGGTGGGGTCAGTGGTGGTTGAGACAGGGAGCACTGGGTTAGTTCTGGGGCATTAGTGAAACTTCCCAAATGAAAAGTCGGGGCAGGGCGGGGAACAGCACAAGGCAACTTGGAGGAGTAAGCTGATGGCCTGGCTGGAGAACTGCTGTAGTTTGGTTTGGCTGGAGTGTGGGATGAGGAGGGGTGGGTCAGGGCACGGCTGCAGAGGGGGCTGTGTAGTGCCCCGGTGCCAAGCCCGGAAGAGCACCTTGCCTGGCCCTGACCACTGGGCGTGGGTGCTCAGATGGAGAGAATCAGCATGTCCCGGGCTTGTAGGACGGTCTGCGAATGATGACATCTTGTCTGCTGACCAGCCTGGGCTCAGCAGGACCAAAGCACCTATGTCCATGTCCTGGTTTGGGGCACCTAGAACTGTGCAGGGACCGGGACAACCCTGGTGTAGAGGATCGCTGCAGCCTCCAACAGCAGGGCTCCGTGGGGCAGTCGAGAGGAGGCCGGATGCTGGCTGTTGCCACAGTAACTGCCAAGCAGGGAAGCAGGTACCATGTGATGCTTGGCTCCCCCCACCCACCGCAGGAGGGCACCGAGGCCGGATGGTCGCTGCCAGGGCCTTGGAGCTCCCGCCGCCTGTGGAGCATCGGCTCCCCAGGGCCAGGGCTCTGACCCGCATGAAGTGTCACGGCTGTGATCTGGGAGGACCTGGGGATGGGCTCCCCGGGAGGGGGCTGCTGGGAGACACAGCGTCACCCGCGTGGTGGCGAGGGAACCAGAGGGGCAGGTTGCAGCCTGATGCTGAGCAGGGGCATACTGAGGTACCGTACGGGGGCCGGTTGGCTGTGTTTCTGCCCTTGGTGACGCTCCTTCCCGCCTGCATACACGCGTTCCTTCATGCACTGCCTTGTTAGTGTGGGAAAGGCTCACCCGGGCACGGGCACCCTGCCCTCAAGGACCTGTGCTCTGGGAGGGGGACGGCAATGTGAATACGCACCTCCCGTGTGCCGTGCCGCGTGCCTGTCCCCGTCTTGTCCGTGGGCCAGACTCTGGGCTGTGGAGACCCCTCCGTGGGCTCCCGTGCCTCTCACTTCCGGTTGAGTTGGCCGTTGAGCCGTGTTGGCAGGAGGCTGGGGCTGGGGGCAGGAGAGGGTGGGGGTTTGCTCCTCAGTCCCTCCCCCGTACTCTCACCGCGCTCATTCTCTCCTGGGTAGGCTGACCAAAGTCCTTGTAAATGGGGCAGAAGCGGCCCTGTCCCGTTTCACACGGTACCTGCGCTCAGCCCAGTCTCACTGGGCTGCATTTAAGGTGTCAGGAGGCTGAGCAGACGTCCCGTTTGGAAGGGGACAGTCCTATTGTTTTCTGTCCCGTCTAAAACGGGACGTCTGGTCAGCCTGCTACTGGGTAGCCCCGGGCCGACTGCATCCTTTCCCGAGATCACGTCTCTCAAGCCGTCTGTCTGCGTGACTCTCCTCTCAGCTCCCGGCGACCATTCCCACCCCTTTCTCCTTGAGGTCGGAGCGGCAGGCCCCTGACTTTGATCGGCCCTGGGATACTGCACTATCCTTTGGGGTTCCCCTTTAATTCCCAGAGGGGCGTGAGCAAAACAATTGGAATACCCCAGCACAAGGCCGGCCCACCAGCAGCAGACGGACTCCCACGGGGCCCGCTGTCCCCTTCAGCATCCTTTGCTAGCCTGCACGTCACCCTCACTGGTACCGATAAGGGAAGAAGAAGGACGCTCCCAGGAGAGGTGACGTGGGTTCTCCCAGCCCGTGTTGTCCGTCCCCGCCCCGACACGGGACGTTCCACCTCGCGTTTCCGGCACGTCATCTGTCCACCCGACACCATGCACGCGCAGATGCCACACCTCGGCCCCTCCCTGCTTCTGGTGCTCTTGCACCCTCCTGGCTGGGGACCTGATCGCCTGGCCGTGATGCTGACCGTGCTTGGGCGGGGAGCAGAAACAAGAGGTCACTGTCTGGCTCCGTTCAGAGGTAGATGGAGAGGGCAAAGGGGAAGCGCTCTCAGACGGGCGGTTCTCGGGAGGAACAGCTCGGGTCCCCTCTGCAGGTGCCGCCCTGCTCCGTGGTCCTCTCCTTTCACTCGCTTTTTTTTCTTTTTTGGGGGGCAGTTCCCTGGCTGGGAATCGAACCCAGGCCGCAGCCTTGAGAGCGCCGACGCCTCAGCCACTACACCACCAGGGAGCCCCCTTAGCTTTTGACTGGCCAGAGCATTCCCCTTCTTGTTGTAGGCATCCTGTCCTGAGATTGAAACCCAAAGGGAGAAAGGGGAGGCCTTCGCCCACCTCGTGCCCAACCGCGTGGTACGTCCACGTTGAACGGAATGTGCCGAGATGCGGGGTGGGGGTGCGTCTTTCAGGATGTGGGGTGTTGCTGGTGAAGACGCATGGGGCAGGGGATCCAGGGTCGTGCTATTGGCGTATCCTGGAGCCCGCTCTGTCCAAAGGAAAAGTCAGTGATGGCTGTGTTTGCAGCCGGGACTTCCAGGCGGGGTTCTGGGACGGCTGTCACCTCTGCTCTGAGCCACTCGTCACTGCTCGTGCGATTCAGATTCTTCTCAGATAATAAAGGCTCATGCTCCCTGGAATCTCCCAGAACTGGAACACGAGAGAGATGGGGGTTGATTTGAGAAGCAGGTCCTGAATTCCATAACCAGAGGTCACCCCAATTCCTGCTTTGGCCACCCTTGAAGGCAGTGTGTTCCTAACTGGGACCCTGAGATGTGATTGGATGAAACTCCTCATGAGTTGAATGGTTGGACCCTTTAATTGGGTAGGAGAAAATATTAATATACGATCAGGACCAGAAGAAGTAGACTTTTTTTTTTTCTGAACCCAAATGGAAAGTTTTGGGGTGGATTGCTGTGACATAACATTGAGTACAAAAATTGTCACTGTGGTGGAAAACCTGGGGACTGAGATTAAGATGAATGCCTGACTCACATCACTGATTTCCTTGTGTTATCTTGGGTAGCTCGTTAACGTTGGGTAAAACCTTTAGCCACTTGGGACCTCGGTTTTGAGGCTCTCTCCGGCTCCCTGAAATGATGATCTTAGGTGGGAGAGAGAGGCCCCCTATGAGGGTCAGACTGAAGTGAGAGTAACCGTGCAGGAAGGACACAAAGAGATACGGTGGCGCTCGGGATGAGGAACCCAGGAATGGCTGCACTCAGCCTGCACCCAGGAAAAGGGGTCCCTTGTGAGTCGGTGCAAATCCCTTCTGATTTCCTTGCACTGGCTCGTGGGGCTGTGACTTCTCTCTTCCTCGTGCCCAGGTTCAACGTGTTCACGAGGCCCTGGGGCTGCTCCTCAGTAGGAATTGATTGAAGTGGGTCTGCGGCCCCAGACAGAGGCCCAGACACATTGCGGGGAGGGGTGCAGAAGGCTGCCCCGGGGGGCTGTCGACCTCTGTGGCACGCTGCTGGAGACAGAGCAGGGCCTGGGATCCCTTAATGACCAAGCCGATTAGGAACACGGTTCCGGCTGAAGGCACAGAGCCCTGGAGAATGAGAATCAAACTCCCTGCAGCCAGTCAAGCGGCTAAGCAGACAAGATCTAAATAAACACACTTCTGCCTCCAGCCGGGCCGGCCCCCGCCCCCAGCCGCCACCTCGAGGGATCAGGTTGTCTCTTCCAACATCCTGACCTTGGACTCCCGGCCTGACCCTGCTGAAGTGCCCGACTCCCCAAGATCAGATTCACGGTCATTTCTCACCCTCTGTGCTCACTCTTCTGGGCCTGTTGCAGATCTAGCAAGTGTGTGTGCTGTCATTCTCTGGTGGCTGTAGGGTAACCAGCCACAGCGGGGCTAGGCCAGCCGCTCAGCTGCTCCACCCTTGAGCCGTTTCATCCTGAAGACACAGCGACCGAGCTTTACACCCACCTTCCCCTTCCTGCTCGCCAGCGCAGCCAAGATGCTCCCCCATTAAGCATCTCCTTCATTCTAAGACCTTGGGACGGTTGGGTGTGGAGAAAACAGTTGTAAGCTATTAACACATGAACTTGGTCCATCCCAGTTCTTCCCAAACTTGAAGGAGCACTTAAATCACCTGAGGATGTTATGCAAATGCAGGTTCCCACTCAGTAGCTGTGGGATGGGGCCTGAGACCCTGCACATCTGAAGAGCTCCCAGGTGATGTCCGTGCTCTTGGTCCTCGAACCACACTTTGCGTAGCAAAGGTCTAAGCCAGTGCTATCCAAAACGGGGTCTGTGTGCTGTTTGCTAATGTTGTGCACCGAGGTAGGTACAGACCCTGAGAATGAGCATTTAGAAATTTGCAGGGGGTTCCCGGGTGGTGTAGTGGCTAAGGCTTCGGCACTCTCAATGGCGCGGCCTGGGTTTGATTCCCAGCCAGGGAACTACCAAAAAAAAAAAAAAAAAAAAAAAAAAAGAAAGAAAGAAAGAAAAAAAAATTTGCATAGATCCACTATTATTGAGCACCCCAGAGCATGGGTGGTGAATTTACATTTTGCATTTTTAAAATGTCCTTTTCCTAGTTATTTGTTTTTATGGTATTTGACAAAAGCGTCCATCTTTTTAGGAATTTTACAGACTGGCTCTTCAGCACCGATAGTGTAAGCAGCAGCGGACCAGATGACTTCTGATATGCTGCAGCTCAGGTACAAAGGTGTCCCGTCTGTGGGGCACTGACCCTACTGGCACATGATCCCTGCAAGGGACCTCCAGCCGGGTCCGTGGCGTGTCCTCACGCTGCCTGCTTCCCAAGCTCAGCTCAGTGTTTTCTTTCCCAGGCAGAATTCTGGGTCTTTCAGACAAAGGTTTACATTATCAGGGGAGTTCAGCCTCTGACGATGCCAGGAAATGCCAGCTAACAAGAGAGATTGGCAGCCGGAGAGCCTCTGAGGGCACTGGCTGGAAGTCATCCATACCCGCCCGGACCGAGCAAGCCATGCCCTTCCTCCCTGGGCAGGATGGGCTTCTACTGTGGCGACCACCTGCCCGTTGCTGAGAAAGAAAAAGCCAGGCTGTAAGGCAGGCCAGTGGGGGAAGGCGTCCGGCCTCATGTGCCCGCGGGGCAGGGCGGGTGTTAATGAACCCAAGTGCAGTCACAACAGGAATGGGGCCAGCTGGAGCCCGCCCGTGTTTGACCTGCTGGAGGAGTGGTCAGAGGCGAAAACACAGCCTGCTTTTCTCCCGGCAGGGGCAGCCTCTGTTGTTCTTGGCCCATTGTGGGCTGTCACACACGCTGGACAAGACCGGTGGGGGTGACCCTGGGGAGGCAGGGCAGGCGGGTCTCATCTCACCCCCACCCTTGGTGCCTGGTCCAATGCTGGGAGGCCCGTGAGGTCCCCCCACACCAATGCCTTTTGCACAAATAGATTTTAATGCTGCCCCAGTCTGAGCTAGTGGTAATCCCTCAACCATAGAAGATCTATGGAACACCTCCCCACCTTTACTAAATGTTAATGAGGTTTGAAAATCACAGGAAAAAAAGAGAGATTGATATCGAATAACCATGTGTTGTTGAATGATCCTTTGGAATCATCTTACATGCCTTGGAAAACAGCCACTCCAGTGTTCAAAAGGATATGATTTCAGCTAAGCCGGATTTAATTGAGTGGGTAGATTTTGATTTGTGCCTGGAATTTATTGGATGACCTGAAGCCGCTTCACCTTTTGTATAATTCGTTAATGAGGCTCTAGGTTGGCCCAGGAGGACTTGTCATTGAGAATGTGTGTGTGTGTGTGTGTGTGTGTGTGTGTATGCACACGCTCACCTTTGTATAAAAGCAGGGACTTGATAAGGTGGGACTTCTGCATTGTTCTTGCAGGGTTGCAGATGAGCTGATCTCTCCTGGTTTCTCCCCCTTGCCGTCTAAAACAGAGGCCCCCACACACCTTCTGAGACAGGTGCTGTGGGCAGTGGGTGGTGTCCATGGCCAGGGAACCAAAGCAGACCTTTTGGTTGATCCAGGCTTTGGCCCCATGACTGTGGCCTCCTTAGCCCTGCCCCATCACCACTGAGCCTCTGACCACGTTTGGTGACACCGAGCTATAGTACACGTGTCTAGGTAGGGGAGGGAGAAGCAGGGCCTTCGTGGGTACATCTCATGTACCATGGTCCAGGACTGTCGGGACACTAAATGGATCACCTTGTTTAGATGCCTGGTGCTAGCCTTTTCCTTACCCCCCAGCTATAGATGGACTCCCAGATTCCTCAGTCGTTCCCCAGAGCAACGATGGCTCTGCAAGTCCTGCTCCCCAGCTATGACCAAACCAAGGCAAACTTAAGAGTGGTGTGGGCTTGTTCAGCGTGCTGTCTGCCCTGGGTGTTGGAAAATGGCAGGCGAGGGGCCTGCATCTCTGCTCAGTGTGATGCCAGCCAGATGCCACAGCTCATGTTCTGCTACCCCACGTCCCCAGGGAGAACGTCTCCCCACTGAGCTTGGTTAGGTCGTGGGTCTCTTCCCTGCCCCAGGCACCCTGCGCGCACTCCTGGACACTAGAGTTTAGGGATGGTCAACTCTTGTTGTGTGTCACTTATAAACTTCCCCCGTCAGAACACAGTTGTCTCTTAGGCCTCGTTCATATCGTTCCTGATAACAAGAGGATAATTGCATGCTCATTTCTCCACTTCAGCCAAAGTCACGTGGACACTGTGTGTGTGTGTGTGTGTGTGTGTGTGTGTGTGTGTGTGTGTGTACACACAGGACAGAGGAGAATGGAGCTCACCTTATTGCAGCATTAATTAACTCAGTGCTCAGAACCCTACCAGCCGCTGCAGTAAGAGAAGAGGAGGGAGCCCGAACTACGTGTGCTAAAGCCCTGTGGTCATCTGGAATAGGAGAGAAGTACAAGAGAGCTAGCCAGTGTGCTCTAGCCTCCTTCCCTTAACACTGTGGGCTGCCCCTGGCACGGCTGCCTCTCCCGCATGACCAGTGTCCAGCGCAATCCCCTAATTCTTCATCAGGAGAGCTGGGGAGGAGGCGGGGAGAGGAGAGGGAGCACTCCGGGTCATGTGCTCCCGTCATCTCTACTGGTTCACTGGGAACTAAACTGTGGTAAAAAACGCAGGGGGCAAAATCTAAGCTAGAGACCGATGCAGTAATCTGATGATTCTCTTGTTCACCATCACCACAGTCCACACCCCCCCAGGATTCCTGTGGCATGCACAGCCGTGCGGTGTAATTCCTGTGCTCTTGGCCCCAGGGTCCTGGCCCGTGGGAGGTGGGGGATCCGGAGGGCTCTTGAGAACCGTGGTCTGGGTGGTTGCTTCAGAGTTAGGGCTGGAAATGCATCCCCCAAATTAGATTTCATTAAATGGAGTACCCCCTCTGGGCCAGAATGTCCATATCTGGTGGGTAGAGGTTTATAACAGGCCACCTGAGCCTGCACAGGGACAGGTAAACAGGGACTTCGAAGGGGTGGAAATGCATTATAAAGAGTTCTTCAGAAATGAGTCCCAGGAGCATGGCGGGAAGCTGGCTCTGTTTGCATCCGAAGCGTGACCATTGGGAATCCTAACTAGTACAACACGGCTGGAAAACAATTTGTAAATATTAGCAAGAACCTTAGAAAGATGCAGGCCTTTGAACTAGGGATAATTTATTTTACAGGAAACAATTTTTTAAAATGGTGCTAATCACCAACATACATATTTCAGCAGTGTTTAGATAAATTGGAATTGATCTAAATATCCATTTGTAGAGGAATGGCTAGGTAAATTTGGCATATTATGCGACCATTTAAAATTTAGTTCGTAAAGCCCCAAATCGTAACAAATTGTTCTGTGATGACATTAAGTGAAAAGCATGATACAATTGAAACATTTTACAAGGCATATCATCCAAACTGGCACGAATTCCACCCAAATGCTAACAATGGTCGTGCTTGGAAAATGGGACTTGATGTGATTTACTTATTTTTTTCCTATGTATCGACATTTTTCTAAATATTCCTTGACGAGCGTTGGTTGCTTTTATAATAGAAAAAGTAGAATTTTGAAACCAGAAAGAATCGCAAAGAATGTTTGAGATAGCATCTAGGTCTGAGAACAGAGAGATATAAAAATAAATATTAATGCTCAACCCAAAGGTGTGTAAACAGCCAGTCAATTAACTCATTGGGTAGGGGGTGTTTTTCTGACTGGGTCAGTGGTTGGCATGGTAGCTGGACCATCTCATGACATGTACCCTAAGTCAGTCCCAGAGAGAGGGCGTGTGGGTGGAGGGATCAGCACGAGGCTCCCGCCACAGCAGAGATAAATCCAACAGCCAGGTACAATGAAGAGCTTCCTCTAAAGGACGCAGCCTGTTTGGAATTAAGGATGATTACAGAAGTACAAAGGAAAATTGTCGCCCCAGAGAGCTTGTGTTCTTATCTGAAGACGAACACTATAGGACACATGCACATAAATAGTTCATGGACATAACTACACTTATATACATAAACTACATATAACTACATTTGTTGTGTAGATATTTGGGTGTGTGTGTGTGTGTGTGTGTGTGTATATAAAATATATTATATATGTATGTATATATGTATATGTGTATGTATACCAGAGCTGTCTGGAAAAAAAATATCTAGCCACAAATGCCTCTATTTTTCTTAGTACATGGCTGGATACTTTCCGGATAGCCCTGAGGTCTGACAGTTAACTTTGCGAACTTGCCACCACGCGCTTACGTAGGCAACACTGTACAAACAACTCGGTAAGGTTTTATAACCTTGGTCTATCTGTGTCTCACAGCTGTGTTTGTGTCAACATGTGGTGGTGTCTTGCTGACTGGCGTTCATTATTGTTGTTGTGTGTTTTTGTGTGCCAATTTGAGAATGTTGGCGTTTGAATTAGAGCAATGAACAAACATTAAATTTTCTTGTTAATGTTGGCAAGAGTGGAAGTGAAATCAGGGACATGTCCGTCCAAGTTTATGGGGATGATGCCATGAAGAAAACGGCAGTGTGCACATGGATTAAACATTTTTCTGAGGGGAGGGAGTGCGTCACTGATGAAGAGAGGTCAGGGAGGCCAGTAATGAGCAAAACTGATGAAAACATTGCAAAAATTTGTCAAATTGTGTGTCAAAAGCACCAGCTGATTGTGAAGGATACCAGACCAAGTAAATATCAATAGAGAAACAGGAAAATCTTAACTGAAAATCTTGGAATGAGAAAGATGTGTGCAAAAATGGTCCCAAAGGAGCTCACCGATGAACAAAAGGGAACAAGAGTTGAAGTTTGCCAAGACATTTTGGAGAGGCGAGATGATGTTTTGGGCCGTGTTATCACTGGTGATGAAACGTGGGTGTACCAATATGACCCTGAAACAAAGTGTCAAAGTGCACAATGGAATTCAGCCAATTCTCCATGCCCAAAAAACTTCTATCAGTCCAAATCAAGAGTAAAAACAATGTTGTTAACATTTTTTAATGTCAGAGGGATTGATCATTATGAATTTGTACCAACTGGACAAACAGTCAACCAAGTTTACTCTTTGGCAATGCTGAAAAGGTTGCTTGAAAAAGTTAGACAAAAACAACCTGAACTTTATGCCAATAACTCGTGGCCCTTGTATCACGACAAGGCACCAGCCCACACGGCACTGTCTGTGAGGGAGTTTTTAGCCAGTACACAAATAACTGTATTGGAACACCCTCCCTACTCACCTGATCTGGCCCCCAATGACTTGTACACACACACAAAGGGGACTTAAAAAAAAACCCAGAATTATCTTCTGGAGAGCTGGCCCCTTGTAGTACAGGCTTCCCCTGCTAGGGGGGTGTTCTAGGAACCCATCTGTATCCATGTACCAGCTGGCGTTGTTGTGAGAGGCTGTGTTCAACTTCAGTAAATGTTTTTTTGGAGACTCTTTCAATATGTTTGCCCATTCATGATGGATGATTTACATGAGCAGTGTGCAGCATGACAATACACCTGCCCACACTACGCTGAGTGTTCAGCCATTTTTGACCAAAAAGCACATGACCCCTGTGCCCCACCCTCCCTATTCACCTAATGTAGCCCTGAGCATTTTTTGTTTGTTTGTTTCTCAGGATGAAAAAAGTCCTCCAAGGGAAATGTTTTGCCAAGGTGGAAGAGGTGAAACAGAAAAAGGCAGAAGCACTAAAAGGCTTCAAAATTGAGTTCAAAAACTGCCTTGAGCAGTGGAAAAAGAGTCTCGATGGGTATTGCATCCAACAGAGTACTTTGAAGGTGACTGAAGTTTAGGCTGACCAGATGTCCCATTTTAAATGGGACAGAAAACAACAGTCCTGTCCCATTTCCAATGGTACATCTGGTCAGCCTACTCTCACTGGGCTACATTCAAGGTGTCAGTAGGCCGACCAGATGTCCCTGTTGAGATGGGTAATTTCAATAGCAATAACAATGATTGCAGACCAGGCGAATACACTTCCCGCCATTCATGAGCTCTTGCTTTAGCCATCTCCATTTGCAACATGCCACACATAGCAATTTTAAAATCTTGATCATTTTGCCAACATGGAGCAGGCATGCTCAGGGTGACAGGCTCGGGGAGGCTTGGGGGACCCTGCCGCAGGGATCTCGTGTCTGGTTCTCACCTGGATCCCTCCCGCAGAAAGACGCGGAGCACTGAGCAGCCTGTGCGACAGACAGGAGCTGACAGCCACACGTTCTTATTTCCGTGCCACACCCCTCAGCTGGTTAACCGTGACCCTGGCGGGCAAGGCAAACAACCGGAGGGGCTCTTGCTGGAGCCTGGGGTGGCACTGTTCTGTCCCCGGAGATCAGCTGTGATCTTAACTCTCTTTGTGCTTCCTCTTCTTGGACTTCTTGGGACTTGGGGAAAAAAGGGAACTTGGACCTGTTTGCTTAGCCCAGGAGGGCACGTGCAGACAACTCCTCGGGAAGTCCACCTGGAGGTCTGCCCTGACCCCCGGCACAGAAAAGGGGCCCCCTGGCTTTCCTCTTTCCCACCTCCCTCATATTTTCTCATCCCACAATTTTCTTTTTCTTCTTTCTTCCTCGAAGCAAGCATGCAGAGAGAAGTGTGAACAGCTGGTGGAGACAAACAGCAGTGGCTCCCAGTTCTGGTTGGAATCTTGCTCATTCAGGAAGCCTGGGCAGGTTCAGAAGGGAGGTGACCTGAATGGCAACCAGGCCCCTCTGACTGCTGCCCTGGAGGGGCTGCAGGCTGCAGGGGGCCTCACAGAGCCAGGTGACCATCTTGCCACACACAAGCCCTTCACCAGAGGCCAGTGCTCCGGGCAAATGGTGCGGGCTCCTGGAGGGTCCTTCTCTGTTCGAATCTGATGTGGCTCACACCAGACGTGGCCGACACATCCTCCCCAGACATGTGTGTGTGTGACAAAGGATATGGGATACCGGTGTACCTCCTTTGCCTTACTAATATTAAGGCCAGATGTCACCAGACTGTGTTCAACACGACTGTAATGTCAGTTGAAATTTAAATAGTGGCTTTCGAATAAAGGATTCTCGGTCAAACTGGGAAATGCTCCATCCTCTTTGAGGTGCACTGTGCACTTACATATTGCAAAACACCTGCAAAGCCCAGCGGTAAATGCTTTGCTTGCATATTTGCATTTGTTTTCTCCAAACTTATTTGGTCAGGGGATCACATTTTGGATCTCTCTCTCTCTCTCTCTCTCTCTCTCAAACTATTGTAAGGCACTGCCCAAATTTAGGAAAATACTGGAATGGGCAGCTCTGCCCTCTACCTCTTACCTAAACAAAGACACAGTGAAACTGGAGATGTGAGTTTGAATCCTGTTTCTGCCTTATACCTGCTAAGAGACTTTGCAGGGGTGTCTGAGCCCGTTACTTCCTCTATCACAGGGGTTAAAACCGCCAACCCACCCCCGACTGCATGTGATACTGTATGTAACAAGGCCTATCCCAGTGCTTGGAATCTAGGAGACTCTCTAATCCCACTATGAAACTCAACATAAATGTAGCCCACGGTAGATAATTCCCTTGTAGCTAAGCAGAACGGACTCAGATCCACTGTGGAAACGTGAGTATCCTGTTCTGGAGACTTCTGCCCTGTCCCAGGTAACTCGATCTCCTGCCTTGTTTCTAACCGTGGCTCTAGGAAGTTCTTCCTGGTACCCCTCCAAGTTCACTGTATTTGGAATTAATGCCACTTGCCCCTAAGGCAGTGGAGGTGGGCGCCATCGGCATCACCAAATTTATTTGGCTACGGGATCACATTTGGATCACCTTCTTTTTTACAAAACCCAGTACAAGACACCGCACCACAGAATACAATTTAGGAAAACACACATCCTGGACCCAGATGACAGAGTCAAGTCCTCTGGGGTAGGGGACCCGCCATCGGGCCGTAACAAGTTGACCAGATGATCCTGATGCTCAACTTGAGTTTGCAAAGCGATGTCCAGAGGCAATGTCTGCACGGACCTTCTCCTGAAACTGAGCGTCCGTCCTACCTCGCCTGCAGCCGCCCCACGGAGGGCCGCCTGCTGCCCGCGTTCCTAGAACGTTGGCAGGTTTCTTGAAAGCTGGGTTATGTAATTCTCCAAGGCTGGCCACGCTTCCTGCTTGGGCAACCGACTCTGGGACGCAGGGCCACGTCACCTCATCTGCTCCCTCCACGCCTCACCCCACGTCTCTGGGCAGGTGCTCGGATCCACCCCCCATCTGCTTCCAGGGCTGCATTCCTGCTGGGGCCCAGGCTGGTGGAGCGAAGAGGGCCACAGTGTTGCAGCAGAGGGAAGTGTTGGCTAGACATGCCCCCTGCTTGTTACCACGGGACCGGGCACCACCCTTTGCACGTGACCACAGCACGGCAGATCCCATGGCGGCTGTCTGCCGGGACTTGGGCAATGGATAACGACTGTCCGGAGGGTTGTTTCGTTGGTATTTTTGTTCATTAAAAAAGTTGTCTGTGGTTCCCAGAAGCCCCAAGGGGTGGGGCTGCTTCTACTTCTGAAACCCACATGGGGCCATTTTCAGCAACTGTCCGCCAACTCTCAAGCCATAAGTAAGTCAACACCTATATTATGTGGTGAGCTCTATCTGTGTGTGTGTGTGTGTGTGTGTGTGTGTGTGTGTGTGTGTGTGTACGTGTGTGTGTGTGTGCGTGTGTGTGTGTGAGAGAGAGAAAGAGAGAGAGAGAAATGGTGCTGGCTGGCTCCAAGATTATGTGTGCAAGTAGTAAAAGTCAGGCATGAATTAAATAACTGGCCCCTACCACAGAGGCCTTGAAATCTAAAGATGGTGTGTAAACCAGAGGTGTCCAACCTTTTGGCTTCCCTGGGCCACACTGGAAGAAGAATTGTCTTGGGCCATCCATAAAATGCACTAACACTAACGATAGCTGATGAGCTAAAAAAAAATAGTATGTGTATAATTTTCGTAAAGTTTTAGGAAAGCTGACAAATTTATGTTGGTCTACGTTCAAAGCCGTCCTGGATCACATGTGGCCTGAGGGCCACGGGTTGGACAAACTTGGTCTAGACTATGAAGGGTCATCTATTGGATGCTAACTTCCATCGCTTGTGAAATTTACAGAGTTCACATAAAGAGCTGTACCCCAGGTTTCATGGTTTGTGACATTGGGCAAGACTTTCTGCATTCATTCTTTTATTCTTTCCTTCAGCATTGGACTAATGCTGATTATGCCCTTGGTACTTTGCTGGTCCAGTGGGGGCTACTCTGTTCTCAACTCACCCACAGTCTAAGGAGGAGTGTTTGTAAACAGTTCATGATGCAGAGAGCGAGGGCTTCCACGGAGGTTCTAACAGAGTCCAGTGGCAACCCAGAAGACAGCACCGTGGATGCTTTGGCGAGAGGAATGCTTCTCAAAGCTTAAGATGCTGCCTCTTTTTCTTCCTTCCCTCCAGTGATTTTGTACAACCAGGTCTCATCGATGCAGGGCCAATTCTTTCTTCTGCATCTTAGGCTCCCGGAGTGAGATGGGGGATGGAGTTGCCCAGTTGAAGCACTTGTTGGGTGCTTACAGACTCTTCCTGCAAAACACACCCAGTCTTGTTGGCACACAGCAACCCTGCCAAGTTTCTCTCCAGCCTGCACTTGAGCCTCTGAAGCCATGGGAACTTTTGTACCAAATTTTACGTATATCTGTGACAAGCAAAGGAGCCAATGGCCATTTTAGACCTTGTAAACAAGAAGACAGATAACCCATTTCAGAATTCTCTTGGCTGCCATGTTGGTTTAAAGTAGACTAAATCTCAGTTAGGGGTACATTCTGCTTCCCTGTGGAACTCCAAGTTTCAGTGGCTCAAAGAAAATTGGGGGTGGGGGTGACTGTTGAATAGTCTAAATTGTTCTCATTCTCTCACCTTAAATCCCATCTTACAAACGAGAGATCTGAGACTCACTGAAGTGGAACAACTCGCCCCAGTTCGCGATTTGCCCTGGCTGCCGTCCATGAAACGTCATGCGACGTTCGGTTGTTTCTCAGGGACTGAGGGGCTTGCAAGGGTCCTGCTCCGGCCTCCCGTCATCGAGGATGGCCGGTCTGCAGAAACAGTCCACTGTAAGGGAGCGTGCTTCGAACCACCCTCACCTCCAATGGCCACTCCATGTCAGCGAGGCCTGGCCTCAGCCACAACCTCAAGAGATAGTCGCCCAGCCCCTGCGTGCACCAGCCGTGCGCCCGAGGTGGCGAGGTGCTGAGCTCCGCACTAAAACCTCCTCCTCTTTGCTCGAAAGCACGTCTCCAATTCTAAATGGGAAGAACGAGTGTTTTCGTGGCTTGAGAACACACGACCTCTGGCCCATGAGAGAAACGTCGCTTCTGCTGTGTCAGACACTGAGCTGGAACAATTAGTGCCCACCGTCAGGTAGCGTTGTGACTCTTGAAAGTAAGCCGGGCGCGCCGACAGAAACAAGGCAATTGCAGAACCTTAGTGACAGCACACGGGGCTCTACCAGGCGCGTGTGATGGTGGAAGCAAAAGATGGAGTCCCCGGGCTGCTGCTCCCACCTTTTCTCCTGGGGGGGAAGGTTGTGCAGGCAGACGTGGGAGGATCGTGTCGATGGCCCCGTCGGCCTGTCTGCCCCCTCCGAGCGCCTCGCCGTGCGGTCCCGGAGCCTGAGTGTGTTTTCCTTTGCTTTTCTCTCTCCCGGGACAGTGTGGTGAGAAACAGTGTTTCCACCGCGCCAGCTCGTTCGTCGCTCAGCCAATCATTTCCGCCTGCCACATCGTCCTGCTCCGGGCGGTCTCCTGGACAGCGAAGTGATTTTCAAGTACAAAGCACTGGCTCTGAGCTGGCGGCCACTGAAGGGCAGGAGGACATCAAATGGCCTCTCCAAGCGGCGGAGCGCTGAGGCGGGCCGGGGGCGCCCTGGGCGCGGGGACGCCGGGAGGAGCAGGTGCCGGGCCCCCGTGGGACGCCCGGGCACCCCGGGCACGTGTGCTGCCCAATCAGATGCGTGGGTACCAGGGGGAGGAAGTCCCAGCTTGCACCTCCGTCTTCCTCTCCCCGGAAGGGACCGAACGGCTGGCTTTTCCGTTTTTAATTTTGAGCCTGAAGAATCCGGTGTCTGGGCAGGCTCCGACACGCATTCTGTAAGTGCCATCTGAGGACTGGCCCTCAACAGAAGGCGGAGGCCGGTCGGCGTGGGGAAGTGACCGTCAGGACTGAAACCATTTTCAGAGGAAGAGGAAAGAACTCACTTATTTTTGGACCTGACCCCTCCGCACCTGGGTCCCAGTAAACAAGGCGACTGGGCCGCTGTTGTATAACACCAGCATCTCATCTTCACCGGCTTTTCCTAAAATAACCTTTCCCAGCCCAGAGATGGAGAGAGACAGAGAGACAGAGAGAGAGAGAGAGAGAGAGAGACAGACAGACAGACAGACAGAGAGAGAGAGAGACAGAGAGACAGAGAGAGAGAGAGAGATCTCCTCCAATTGTCGCATAGGGAACATCTGGGGAATACTGTGCAGAATTATTAATATTTTTCTGTGTTTTGTTTTTTACAAAATTCATGAGGCTGGGAGAGGAGGTTTTGCTGGCATTTATGTTGGGTGAAGAGAAAGCAATGCAGCAGGGTCAGTTCTTCTGTAAGCAAACACTGCCCACGGCAGGAGTCATCCCCTCTCACTAAACACAGGGACGTGGCTAACCCTGTTTCGCCCTGAAAGTGAAGGTGGACCTGGAGGGACAGAGGCACAAGGAAGCCAGGGGGCAGGAGGGGCTCATTTGGGGTGATGGCCAGCCTGTGTCCTTCCTAGGACAGTCACAGGGACCACTTCTCCTGATCCCACAGCAGACAGAAGCCCCGGGCCGGGGCCTGCTGGATGCAGTTGGAGGCGATGGCAGCGGATGGCAACATGGGGAGGCTGGGAGCCCTCTCCTGCCTGAGCAGGGACTGGTCAGGGCTCCTGAGAAGTGGCTCTCAGCGAGCCATCGCCTCCTGTGAGCGGGGATTCAACAGCAGCAATTGCGTTTCCTTACGGTAGCTGCTTGCTGAAAGCACTCTGCCTAACACCATTGTTTATAGTCCCAGGGTTTGAGGGGCCTTAAAAAGAATCTTTAAAGGAAGATACTGGAGAAGCACCGAGATAAGTGTAAATGAGGAAAAGTGTCCATCTAATGGGGGGTCGCAGCGGGCATGGGGACGCCCTGCTCAGGCCCCTGCGTGGAGCCACAGATGAGGGGACACCTGCCTCCCTCCCCCATG
Organism: Lyroderma lyra; assembly: GCA_004026885.1. NCBI lineage: Eukaryota > Metazoa > Chordata > Mammalia > Chiroptera > Megadermatidae > Lyroderma > Lyroderma lyra. The sequence continues at coordinate 84,266 of PVJL010006470.1, forward strand.
GCCGTGGTTGGTGGTGCTCACAGAACACGAGGTGATTTTCCCCTTAGTGTGAGAACTCCAAGGACTTTTTGGCAAACTTCGAGCCATCTGTGGCCCAGAGCGGGCATAGCTGACGATGAGCTATAACGCCTCTTTGAACTTTCTTAGCTTTCTACTGTTTTATCTAAATTTGATTCTCAGAGACTTGGAGGCAGGCGCCGCCAGTCCCCATTCCCACCTTACAGACGAGGGAAGGCATTTGTCTGAGGTCACACACAGACACCAGAGCTCAAACCCTGCTGCCCACCCTTTCCCAGCCCATGAACTGCAAGGAAATATTGCTCCTTGCCCCCTGCCGACTGTTTCTGTGACCCCTTTTCCTTTCTAAAATCCGTGCAAGGTCCCCGCACTCCACACTACAGACCAGCAGTTCTACACTGTTTTGTCCCCGCAGGACGCCATGCTGTTTCCCACCTGGCTCACTGAACACATCTTTTTTCTGTCTTCAGGATCTTTCCCACCCTTCTGATTGTTCTAGCAGCCCCTTTGTAGCTCAGATGTCACCTCCTCTTGTAAGCCTTCTCTGATCCGTCCTTCCCTCCCTCCTTTCCCCGTCACCCCTAAGCAGACCAAGTCATTTTGTTTCCTGGGCTACTGCAGGGCCCCCCACCCTTTCTACCTGTGCATAGATCACACTGTGTTGTGGTTATGTGACCTACTCTCTGTCTCTCTTACTGGGCCTGTGGGGCAGGGGCACTGATACATCTTTGGGTCCCCAGGGCCGCACACTGGAAGTGCTCACAAGCATTTGCTTGTGATGAAGCGGACTAGGGGCCTGGGGACCTCGGTCCCCATGGCACTTTGCTTGAGTCTCTGAAGACTGTCCCACCTCTTGGGATGACCAGACTTGTGGAGCCTCAGGACGACGTCCCTGTGGGTTTAATGACGCGTCCTAAATCCTTCTGAGGGCTGGGTCAGGGCGGAGCTGGGGAGGGCCGTGAACCTCTGGGGGATGCACAAAGGCCAGGAGCAAGATGACACGGAGGGTAAATAGCACTCGTGAGCGTGTGCGAACTACCGCGGTCCTGTCCAAGCCCTCCCGGGACCCCACATCCCAGCTGGACTCCTGCTTTGGAGTAAAGCAGACTGTGGAAGTAGAGGCATCAACTCTGAGGCCTTACTGAAGTGAGCTGGGGATGCCCAGGGTTGTCACGGGAAGGGCAGGGGGGCAGCCCAAGCACTCTTCGTCTATCGGAGCATCGCTGGTGTCTCGGAAAGTGCAGAGAGCGTGTCCCAGGGCCGACGTGAACTGGTCTCACGGTTTTCTTTTCCCCTTGAGAAAGCTGACACAGTTTTGTGGATTTAGGAGTAAGCGTGCCTGCTTGAATTGGTAATAAAATCACTAGATAGTTTTTCTCTCTTGGTGCAAGCGCCTCGCATAGATTTGTTTGGAAGGAAGAAACCACGTGACTCTGTTTGTCTTGGGGTTAGGGTTCAGGTGCTTCACAATGGTGCTCCTTTTGCAATAGTGGAGGAAAAGTCTAGAACCCACACCAGTCCTATCGCCCACAAACACTCTGGGCACGTTCATCTCTGCAGATTCCCGTTGGGTGCCTTCCGTACCTACCAGGGACTTCTGATTACGAGCTGCTCATGCCTACCTTCCCTCCGGCCTCCACCGGCTCGGGCCTGGCATCTCCCGACAGCTCTGCCCCTGATATCCTGCTTCTCCTGTGAAGGAGTCCGCCGTGGGCTCTCAGGTGCCCTGGATCGGCCCCTCAGAGCCGAGAGCGAGACCCCGGGATCGAATTAGGTGACAGGAGGGTTGAATTCATCACAGTCCCGCCCCACCGGTTCTACTGAACACAACCACCCAGGGCTGAGGGGACCTCAAAGAATCAGGCATAGATTAAAGCCACGGTGCCTTTCATATGCAGATGCCCGCTAATAAATCACATGTTGGGACTGGTGGACTTACTCTTAATAAAGACCAGGATGGTCTTTCCCTTCCTCGGAGCAGGCATGTGTGGGAGCCGGGCTGCCATCTCTGTCTGGCCCAGGTCAGCATCAAATGTCTCCTGATTATTCTCGGATGTGCAGCGACGTGTGTGCTGCTGGGCTGGCCGTTCTGCAATCAATTCCAGCTGCCGGGCAGGGGGTGGCGGGGGGCCCAGCCACCTGAGCCTCAGGTTGGAATCGTCTCTTCTATCCCCGTTAAACCCGGGGCCTCTACCACATGGAAAAGTTTAAGGGGAAAATGAGGTTTTATTAAAGCCAGGGGACCTCCCTGATGGAGTCCAACGCCCACTAACAGCCATGAGGGTTTCTTATCTCGAGCAAACGTACTCATGTTCCCAGATTCCTCGCTTGTGCTGCTGCATTGCTCCTCCCCTGCCCCTCATTTCCATGGGCGCCTCGTTATCTAAAGCCCCTGCTAAAACACCAAACCCCCGTTAGTAGCCAGATCATCCAGCAGCTTTTCCTCCCCGTAGTGAAGGCCAGTGGTGGTGTGCGTATGTGTTTTATAGTCTGAGCACGACGACTTCAAACGAGTCCGGAGTTTTAGAGCCCTAACGTGGCCTGGATTTGGGGGGGACGGGGGAGGGGATAAGACAAGCCAGAAAGGTGTGCACACATCGGTGTCTCTGGTGACCCAAACTGCCACCGTGGTCTCGACAACCCCCTGTCCGCGCGTCTAGAACTCCGCAGCCTGGCCCCAGTCGCAGGACCCTGGAGTCTGCGGAATAGACATCGTTTCCTTCCCTTCCTCTTGACTTTTCCCGCGGACCCTGGGGAGGACATTATAAGACAGGGCTTCGCCAAGGACTGGATCACTAGTTGCTCGGGCTGTAGGTTAACTCAGCGGTGAGTTCAGCCAGGACTCAAGGGTAGCCAGGGTTAGCCCGCCCACCCTGGAGACTTCTCGTTACTTCCACTGTCTGGCCCCATCGTGCCTCGGCCACGTTCAGAACTTTGAGTCGTTGCCTGTGCAACATGAGGGTAATGATAATGACCAAGCACTTAGTATTTTAAAGATTTAAAGGATAATGGATGCTAAGCCCTTAGGAAAGTACCTGGCAATGGTTAAGTATTCAATACATGTTTAGTATTTTATAATGACATTGCATTAAGGATTTTATGGGTTTGCTAGGAGACGGTTAAGAAATGCCAGTTTCTGTAGTGCTTCCCAGCTCCCCATGCCAAGCCCTCTGGTGAGTCACGGGCATGGGTGCTCTTCTTCAAGCCTTCCTTCCAACGTGCTCTGTTTGTGAGGCTTCGAGAACTTACTTATATAAAATCACACTGTTGGCGGGTGGCAAAGCCAGAATTTCATTCATCAAGTAACCATCAGGTGTCACCGTGTGTCAGATACTGTCATAGGCTCTGGGGGTTTGAACCTTTGTGGTTTAAATCTAAAAGCCTTCCTCTTTTGCACATATCACACTGGTTTCCAGTCTGTGAGATGTGGGAGGTGATGGGTAACCTGGAAGGTATTAAAGACAGAGACGACACGCGCGCGGGCTTGGGACTTCTACTCCTGCTTCAAGGCAGGGGTGCAGTAGCTGAGTGGACGTTTGAGTGGAGGGATCTGCCACGGGCTTGTCTCACCTCTGGTAGAAGTACAGCATCCACGAGTCCTGCTGGGAAAATCCACGCAGGTGTCAGAGACACCTTCCTGTAAGAAGGAAGAAGCAGCGTTAGGAAACGGGCACTGGCCGCACCACGTGTGTGTTCGGTGTGGTGACGCCGAACGCCATGCAGTTTGTCCTGGAGAAATTCTAAACAGCAGAACCATCCAGGTTATCATCTCCGAGTTAGCTTAGCTGTTCCTTTCTGCTTTTTCTGCATTGGAAGATTTAAGCTCTCTGTGGCAGAAAGTACACCTTTGCCGAGTACCTGGTCCCACAGCCACCGGCGTGTTGCCACACAGCCTGTCACATGCAGGATTTCCCAAAGCATTCGAGTGAGCCTGGTCACACTGGATCACTCGGAGTCGATTGGTGTGAGTTAAGAGCCGATATAGGGCAAAAATGACATGGGCGTCAACCTGGAGGCAATGATCAACAGAGTGAGAACGGAGGTGATGGGAAGACGGGTCTTTCGGGCTCTGGAGTGCACAGTACCAGGTTTTCCCTTCCGGTTAAACTTCCCAATCCCGTGTCCCCAGGGTCGTTTCTCAGTTTGTTTACGTGGCCGGAAGTACTCTTCGGTGGCTGGGTGTGTCCCAGACTTTATGTGAGGTGGGAGGGGGGTTTTGGGGGGCGAGACCAGGGAGGCTCCAATCATGGGCTGTGACAAGGGTCTCACTGTCCCTGGTTGATTCTTTCATTTCTAGGACGGCTGTGACAACCTCTCTCACCTTCCCCACACCCTGACCCCAATTTGAGGCTCCCTCCTGAGGGGTTCACTCCCTCCGCCCAGGCTCACTGCAACTGGGGTGCCTGCCATCAGGCCTGTCGTGGCCTTTGTGTTCTTAGGGAGGCCTGACTCCCCCTCCCAGTGCTTCCCGCATGGGGCTTTGTCCAGAAACACGCTCTCACAGTGAGGCCTGCGGAGAGGAGGCGACTGGAGGGCAGGAGCACTTTTGCTTGGAGGGCTGTGGGGCTGACTCGGAGGGACTCATGGGGCAGTTTTTGGTAAATTATTTTCCCATCCACCCAAATAGCGCTGGTCTCAATGTCCCCCATCCTTTCCCGCCCTCATCTTCATGCTTACTGTGTACATAACATGGAGCCAAGGAGCATGGAAGCTGGTTCGTCACTCCTCCCTCCCACCCGGCCTGCAGCCTAACCCGAACCTGAACCTGAACCTGAACCCGAGGCATGCCCTCCCCAACCCCGTTCTTCTGCTCTGGGACTTCCTCTCCGGCCTCCTGGCCCTCTGTCCATCAGTGTGGCCGACTATGCGTACCCCAACACTCATCAGGTGCCCCTACAAACCAGACTTCAGCTCTCACTTCCTGCCTGGGTCATATGCATCTTTCACTGGGGATCCTGGGGGCAAAAATGGGCCTTGAGCTCCTGGGGCACATTATGCCCCTTTGGGCACATAGTTGCTCAGTCATAGCAGCAAGGGGCTGGAGCAGAGTGGGGAGAAAGGGCTCTAAGAATGAGTCAGCAAAACCGAAGTAAGGAAGCTGCTCACAGCTCCACCGAGTGACTTCACCACTCACAGGTGTTTCTGTATGTTCTCTTACATTAGTGGTATGAGGGGAACAGAAATGTGCACACACACACACACACACACACACACACACACTCAGAGTCCAGGAGAGCATGGGAGAGCCAGACAAGTTTTCGTAATTAAATACAGATTTTAAAAAATGGGCAAATTAATAAAAGTTGTCTGCAAGTGTTAAGAATTATAAATAAGGTGGGGGGACATCGCTGAAGGCGGGGGGCTGGAAGTCCTCCAGCACGGGAGAGGCCCCATGCAAACTAAGAGGGTGCGGCCCGTGGGCTCCCCAGGAATCCCACCCGCCTTTGCTGCCCCGGAGGTCCAGGCCAGGGCAGAGTCCGTGGTAACAGAGCAATATGCAGCCCCTCTGAACACTCAACTAAAGGGCACTGTGGGCACATGCAGCTGGAGTTCCCAAGCAGGGCTAAGGCTGGGGAGCGTGGGGGCCCAAGTTGACCCTTGTCACTTCAGCATCAAGTGCTTCAAGTGTGCAGCTACAACTGTGCTGCATACACCTCTTGGTCCCTACCTCCCAGGGGGCCAGCGTGGACAGATTAGGTATCAAAATCACTCTCCTACCGAATCTATCAAAGTCCCCTTTCTCTGATGAGCCCACTGTTCAAAGCCATCGTTTCAGGGCAGACATGAAATACTTGCTTCCCGGCTCAGCCTGCGCTGGAATGTTTTTCTCTGTCAACACTGACGTGCGTGCTCTGTCTTTCTGGCACATGTTGTACCTGTCGGGAGCTCCTCCCATTAGCGGAGCTGGTGCGATCGCTAGCCTGTCCCCTTACAAGGTGGCTGAGAGACAGGAGCTATCAGCCCAAGCTCCTCTGCTCCCTCCAGGCCTGGGGAGTTCTCTGCTCACCTCCGCTCAGGAAGCCTGTGCTGTCAGTTTTGCTGAGAAGGGGGAAGTGGGTATGATATCAGCAAGGGTTCTGGTGGTGTGTCTTAGCAGGCTGCTGGCGCCTGGGTGGCTCCGGGGACCTGAGAATCAAAGGAGGGGCTTAGGCCACTCAGCTTAGTGCTGTCTTTGCAGCTGATTTCGCCCTAGGGGAAGACACAAGTTGAAAGGAGCTGTCTTGGTCCAATGGCAGAGGCGCCAGGGGTCCTCTCACCTTGTGTTAAAGGGCTGGGAGAGGCGCTGGGCCCCCCTTACAGGCATGAAGATCCAAGCAGGTAACCCAAGCGAGGAGTGGGGTCCATGGGGTGAGACAGAATGATGTGGATCAGGGCAGGGTGGGTAGAAAGGCGGATGGCCAGGGAAGCCCCCTCAGGTGGTGCTGAGAGCTGCAAACACGCAGAGTGGCATGTGTGGTGCATGCAGATGCCTGCTATGGTTGGGATGTGGGTCCCAAGGTCAGCACTGGAGATCCAGAGTCACCACATGGCTGGAGGGTGGCAGGCAGCAGAGTTCGCTCTGGGATCAATGCTGCTTGGGGTTCCGTGGCTGGCTCCTCGGTGGATGCAGCCATGCCAACCCCTTCCACCTGGCCCTTGTCTGTGACTGTTGGCTGAGATGGGCACAGTGCCCTGAGCAGAGGGAGGCGTGCTTGATGACACAGGAGGAGCCACACCTGTGCACAGGTGCTCTGAGCCCACATGGCAGGGCGGGAGCTGCTGAGCATTGCCCCCTGGTCCCCTCCACATGCCAGCAGGAGCAGGGGCAGGCATGACAAAAGAGAGTAAGGCCCTGGCTCCTCCTCTGGTCCCCAAGTCAGTGGGGTGACTCCCCAGCTGGACTTGGGCTCACACAGCTGCTCCTATAGACTCCTGACAGCCTCCACAGAGCTGCTGGCAGGAAGGAGAGTGACAGAGACCTGCAGCCTGGGTGCCCATGGTCACTTCTCTCCTCCTCCCCCACCCCTCTGTCCTCCTGATATTGTATTTCCTTGCTCCTTTCCTTTTTGCTCAGATCTGAATAACTGAGCTGCCTTTGCATGTTAACTTAAACCAAAACACAAACAAACAAAAACCAAACCTAATTAGCATAGAATAGTCAGAACTGCTCCCATCCTACCCCCGTCCGTGTGACCTTGGCTCTCACTTCCTAGCGAGGCCACGCCTCCTTTCATCAGGCTATCAGCACCCGCTTTGGCTCAATTAGCTCCCTGCTGTAAGACCCATTTGTCCGCCTCTCCTGCCAGTCTCCTCACTGTGTCACAGCAGAAAGCCCCTTGCTGTACCCCTTTTATGATCTCTGTCTGGAGCACGAAGAGAAAAGAGAGGGGACTTCGGCCAGCAGGCCAGGGAGGGAGAGGCCGTTCTACGGCTCCCGCTGGGGTCTGTGGGCCGCGCTTTAGCTCCGGTTCGTAGCTTTCTTACCTGATACAGCAGGCTCTCTGTTAACTGGAACTCCAGCAAC
>PVJL010006471.1:0-91634 GCA_004026885.1 Lyroderma lyra
CGTGCTAGCTCACGGCGAGCCCCCCGCCCCCCCCGCATCTGCCACCTGGGGGAACTGCTTACCTGCTGTTGCCGCCCACACCTGTCAGAACGGCGTCTGCAGCCTCCCGCCTGCCATTTAAATCAGGCACGATGGGTCTGACTGTCCCGGTCTGCGTCCTGGTTCTGCTTGGGGCAAGCGAGACCCGTAGTTAGAACCTGGCATTTTCCGCCTCCACAGTGGGAGGATGCGGAGAGAAGACTTGGGGGAGACACTGAGTGCTGAGCTGGGGCTCCCCGAGCTGTGATAAGGCGGCATTTCCTCTCACTGGGTCTACAGGTACAGCCAGTGGGAGAGCTGATGGGCCTCAGCGCAGGGGCGGATGGTCAGGACTGAGGAAAAATGAGTGTCTAGGGTCTGGGTCACCCGGATGGCCCTCTGTACAGTGCCAATTCTGACTTAGAGGGGACCCAAAGTTTTGCTTTTTAGTAAAAATATTGAACTGGTGCAATGGACTGAATTGTATTCCCCCCAAATCTATATGCTGAAGCCCAAGCCCCACGGTGACTATATTTGGAGACAGGGACATTAGGGAGGTAATTAGGGTTAAATGAGGTCATCACAGTGAGGCCCCTAATCCAATAGGACTGGTGTCCTTATGAGATGAGGAAGAGATACCAGGATAGCTGCGCGCTCTCGCTCGCTCTCTCTCGCTCTCTCTCTCTGAGTGTACACAGAGGAAAGGCCACATAAGCACACAGTGAGAAAGCAGACATCTGCAAGGCAGGAAGAGGGGTCTCACTAGAAACCAACCCTGACAGCACCCTGATCTTGGACTTGCAGCCACCAGAACTGGGAGAAGGTAAAGGTCTGTGGTTCAAGCCCGCAGTCCATGGGGGCTTGCCATGGCGGCCCGAGTGGCTAATACAGCAGGTTTTCAGGGGGTTCTCTGGGGTCGGCGGTGCTTTGGTTTGCTTTCAGCTCTTGTCGTGGTGTCTGTGGAATGTTGGGAGAAGCGCCATCTTTCAGGAACCGCCTGCAGGGAGTGGAGTCCCTTTGTTGCTCAGGTATCAGAGCTGCTGACTGCAGGGGTTGCTGTGCAGGTCCCCTCTAAGGCAGAGTTCTGCCTTTGTAACCACACAGCTCTGGTGTTGAGTCTGCTCTGCCGCTTCCTAGGTGGGGACACGGGGCACAGCACATCTCTGAGCCTTGGCAGTCCACACCCCTCTGTATCTGCTTTCCTACCCAGCTCTACGGGGCACGTACCTCTCTGTCCTGGAACCAATTCCGTGAGCCCACTGGACTGTGTCCTCCTCATTCATCTCGGGACCCCTGATTGGCACACTTATGTGCCTCAAGACATGTCCTCAGTCAATTCTGATTGCTTATTGAAAACCTTTTGTGAACGTGAAGTCAGAGAGATACGGCCTCGAATCCTTCTGTGACACTTCTCAGCAGTGTGACGTGTGAGCAAGCACTAACCATATGGAGTCTCAGTTTTTCTTCTGTAAAGTGGGGGCAGTAACGAAGCAGACACTGTTAAATGACATTCCCGGTTCCCTTCTCTCCTCCCGGCACTGCAGGGGCTAAAAACGCGAAGTACTCTTTCCCAGCATGCCTTGCAGTAGTCGTGACCACATAACTCACTTCCCACCAGTAAGGTGAGAGGAATAACTTTGCAGGTGAGCTCCTGGGAAAGACATCCCTTCCCGAAACACAGAAAATGAAAGGCTCTCACAGCCTGGCTTCTGTCCTGCTCTCTGCCTCTGAATGCAGATGGGGGACCCAATAGGCGTCTTGCAGTCATGAAGGAGTAAGTCCAAGGAAGGATGGCGGACCAGAAGGCTGGAGTCCTGGTGCCACCGCTGGACAACTGAAAACAGCAACTTGGTCCTACAGGCATTCTGATAAGGAAAGGGGAAATAAAGGTCCTCGTGGGTCACGCCACTCGGGTTGGGCTTCTTGTTACTTACAGCCTAAAGCATCCAAACCAATAAACTTGTCTTGAAGGCTTATTGTGGGGACGAGTTAGAATCGTCCATGTGCCTGGTGTGCAGGGAACACTCAATAGGTGGGAATTTGCTGTAATGACTGTGGCCGAGAGCCCCATCCCTTGGGAGCTCAGTGCCGTTAAGAAGACAGAAGGAGTGGGGTGCAGAGCAAGGGGGAGGGCGGGAAGGGGGAGGGCGGGAAGGGGGAGGGCAGGGGATGCACTGGGGAGGTGGACAAGGGCAGAACCAAGGGCAAATCAAATCGGCAAGAAGAGAGAGAGGGGAAGGGTTGGAGAGAGGAGAGAGGGAAGGACGGATGAGGACAGAGAAGGGGGGCCCCCAAAATAACTGAAGCTGAAAGATAAAATCATCACAATTAAAGAACTCCAAGAGTCAAAGGTTGATTGAAAGGAAATGAAGAAGAGTACTAGTTCTCGTACACCTGGGTTTCCGGACTGCGACTCGAGGCCACTGTCGTGCTGTGCAGGAGTCCTGCGACCGTTGAACAACGTAACACACGGGCAAGGACCCCGCCGTGGCAGGCACCTAGTGAATGCTTGCTGAAGGAAAGGTGTCCGTCCGAAATTGGCAACTGCACGAGGGGCCAAAGAGCCTAACTGCTTGCAGCCCATTTCATCCTACCCAAGTGGGTATTATTACAGGCGAGAGCCTCCGGCCTTCCTGGGTGCAGCTGCAAGGAGGAGTCACGAAGGGCCCCTCTCCTTATGAGATGTGGTACTTGTTGTCACTCAGTCCAAAGGTGTAGGGCAAGCCCTGCAGAGCCTGGTGACTTTCTTCTGAACGGGCCTCTGCAATGCAAGGGCAATCTGTGCAATGAACAGGGATGCCATCGCCACACCAATCAAAGGTCGGTTTTACTCCAGGTGATGAACAGCAACAACAACAACAAGTCAGAGTAGATGAAAACAAATCAGCCTTAAAAACCCATTTGAGAGACATTTGAATACAGACTTAATATTAGATATTACAGACTTTTTATAATTTCCTTAGTAATAACAGCACATAGTGGTGTAAAAGTAGGGTCTTATTTCTAGGAGATTTATGCTGAAATATACAGGGGTGGAGAGTCATAATGTCCAGGAATTACTTTCAAATGGTTTTGCAAATTAATTTGAAAGGAAACAGAAAGCGAGATAAAGCAAACGTGGGAACATGCCCAAGTGGATAGTAAGCTTATTGAAATGGGTGACCTTGATTTATTCATGTTTGGGTTTGTCTTCATCCACTCCCCACTCCCCACCCAATCCATCCTTTAGTCTGCCTGGTCCACAGTGGACTCTCAATGTGGCTGGTGAATTAATATTAAAAATAAAATTCTCTTCAGCAGCTAATATTGGCACGACTAGGTGAAGACATGGTGTCAAACTGTTTGCAAAGAAATACCCACCACGAATCGCTTTCTTAAGTAAACATAATCTGCTTAACATCACAATTCAAATTGATTTTTCCTCCTAGAGTCTAGTATCCAGCAGCAAGAGCCTCCTTGCCCTCTGACCCAAGCTGCCCCGGCGCGCCCGACGCCGCACTCGCGCGCACGAGGCCTGGCGCCCTGCTCCCAGCACAGCTCTTCCCAGGGCTGCGTGGCTGCTGTCCTCGCGCAATGTCCCTTCCGCATCTGGGCCTCGGGAGCTGACCAGGTGGGCAAAGGCAATTTGGTGGAAAACAGCACAGACATTGTTCATTTGAAAAAGTGATTTGAAAGAACTGGCCATGGAAATCATTTATTTGCAACTAGCTTGCAAAAATTAATGAAAACATTATCCAGGAAGGAATGCGCTCTGGTTCACTGTTGGAAGAATGAATTAGATACTTTTAAAACATTCTAAACAGTGTCAGATTCCTTAACCGTTTAAATGCATCTTTCATGGCTCTTCACGTATTCCAAAAGAAGTTTTGTGCATTACAGAAAAATCAGAAAATGAGGACAAGCAAAATAAAGTCACCCTCACCCTGAGATGACGGCCACGTTGTTGCAGGTCCTTTTGGATGACGGTGATGATAATAATAATTTAAGGTGATAGATGTTACCATGTAGTGGGTGCTTTTTAGTCCTCACGACAAGAACACGAGATTTCCCGACGAGTAAGTGGAGGCTTGGCGAGCGTACGGCACGTGTGCAGGCCACACGGCTGCTAAGTGTGGGAGCCGGTCAGACCCCCCGACTGACTCTGAACTTGTAACCACGGCGCTACACGCTCTCTCATAAATCTCTATCTATCTTTTTTTATTATTTTTTACAAAAACAAGAGTCCATCACACGTTCCCTCTTGTTGTATCATTATAGTACTTCCAGTTTGTGTTCACTTTCTGCTACTGCCGAACAAATTATCTGAAATGTAGTGACTTCAAACAACGGCCATGTATTCTCCAGTACCGTGTCCTCATACTGCAGGGCAGGCATGTCCAACCCGCAGTTCAGGACAGATTTGAATGTGGCCCAACACTTATTCTTTCTTTGCAATCTTTTCTTCAGCTCATCAGCTATCGTGAGTGTGAGAGTATTTATGTGTGGCCCAAGACAGTTCTTCTTCTGGTGTGGCCCAGGGCAGCCGAGAGGTTGGACACTGCTGCTGCAGGGTCTCTTGTGCTGGGGTCGTCCTGGGGAGGGCTGATCTGTCTGGTCTGGGGGGGGCCGGCTGATCACCGAAGACCTTCCACAGCCTGAGATTCCAAAAACCGGCCCTTTGTAGCTTCCCGGTGCTCATCTCTCATCCATATAAATCAAACTTGTCCCCCACCAGGGATGTGGGAAGTCCTGGGTCTCTGTCCCAGATCCGGGAATGCATCCAGGTGCACCACCTCGGCCTGTCTCTGCGGCCCTCTCGCCCTTCGGGTGCTGCCTCACCACTTCCGTGTCATATGAGACATGACACCACATCAAAGGTGCACTTCTCTGAGAGCCTTAGAGCACCCGCCCTGATATTTCTTATTTCCTCCAAACTTAGCAAGTGGTTTCCTATGCATACGCTTCCTCTGAGGCTTAACCCCAAAGTGGAATGGTGTATTTGTCAGCTGTTGCCTCACTCATGCTGCATAACAAACCACTTCAAACCTTGGTGGCTTCCCCTCGCAAGCACCTATTTGCTTTATTTGCAGGTCGGTGCTTTGGCTGGGACAGCTCTGCAGCTGGAGCTGGCTCCAGGTTTGGGCTGGGTTTGGATTTGCTCCATGTGACTCCATGTTCTGCTTGGAACAACAGCTGCGAGAGACACATTCTTCCCTGAAAAATCAAAGACACCCTGGAGAACATAAAAAATACACATTGCCCCTTAAGGTCTTGGCTCTTCCACTCACAACCCTCTGCTCTAAATAAGCCCCTTGGCCAAGGCCAACATCAGGGAGGCCAGAAATTTGTTCTGTCATTCTGTGTTCTGCGAGGTCAGAAGACCCAGGGAGAGAGCAACGTTCAGGGTTTATGAGACACTCTCTTCCCAGGAGCCTTGAGAAGCCTTCTGAGAGGACCTGGCTTTGTTGCTGTTTATGTACCAAATGGCTCAAAGAGGAGGGGCATTCCAGCAGAGGTTGCAGGTGAAGGGACAAGACGTGGAGACAATGTGCTGAGTCACAAACGTCTGGTGTGATGGGAAATGAACCTGCAGACAGGGGCACAGTCAAGTCATCACGGATTTTATAGGCCAGGGTATCTCGGTTCTGAGGGTCAGACTTTGTTCTAGAAGCCGTGGGGATCTGTGATGGGTTTTAAACCAAAAAAAGAGGCCGGATGCCTCTCGCAGAGGACTCACAAGTGGGAGCCAAACAGGGGTCTTCTCACTCCCATGAGCACCCCCACGTGACTTCCGGTCATGCAGGGCTCCAGACATCAACCAACACGTCTTCCTCTGCCCTCCTTGTGTCAACAATCACCACTAGTTCCTCACCTTAATGGTGAAATAACCAAGGTGAGGGGGCTCTTTCCCAGAAAAAGGAACTGCCCCGTTTCACAGGACCTACCGTATTCTCCCGTCTATCATGCAGACTTTCTTGCCCAAATTTGTGAGGGGAAAAATAAGGATACACATTACACCTGGGTAATAAGAAGTACGTATCTATATGAATGTTTTTAATTCTTTTATGTAGGCTTACGTGTTAAAAGTGTTACATAAAATTTCTTGTACCCTAAGATGTCAAAACACAAATACAAAAACTCCTTTATAATACAAAAATACAAGTATCTAAATATAAACAAATAAAAATTTGAATTAAAAAATTAAAACAAAAGATTTTTTCCCCTGAAAGTTTGGGCCAAAACATGTGGGTGCGCATTATACACGGGAGCGCATTGTACCCAGCAAAATACGGTCCTTACAATGGCTGTAGACCATCGATACAAATTCCTTGTCTCTGTCATATTTATTTTAGTTGGTGATTAGGAATGTTAGGACAACATACAAATTTATGGTCGGAAAATATCAGCTCCTGAACATTGCAACCCTGTCCCAAAATCAGCTCTTTAAATTCAGATTCCATTCCATCCTTTGCAATCAGTTTTCGTCACAGGCAGATTTTTACAGGCCAGCCCTAGACCAAGGATTTATTGATGCCCATAAACAAAACCCTGATATTAATCGCAAACTCGTTCTGATTCTTGGGTAACGTTCTTAAACATCTTGCATCCCTGGGGACTCTTTGCCCTGTCACGTGAAGATGATATTTCAAGATATATATTTCCCAAAGAAGCACGTAGATCATAAAACCTAATGTATTCCGTGGTTTGGAATGATAATTTTGCAAAGAGGTGAGGGCATATTTCACTGTGGATCATTACAAGATCCATGTAAGTTGTTAATATACTACTCACTACTTCCCTTTAAATATTTATCCAGCTCCTGCTTATGGAATGGCTCCTGTGCCTCAGCATGGGGTATGGGTGACATGTGTACTGGGGCCGGGGGGGCCAGTGTGGACAAAACTGTGAGAGCTCCCTGACTTGTGGTTGCAGAGCTGTGGATGGAGATAGAAGGGAAGAAGCTCTCAGAGGCAAAATGACCAGTCATGGGGAACATGCTGGAGACCAGAGGGACAGAGCTTTGGCAGGAGTAGGGGGAATAGAGGGGTCCAGGGCTGGTGCTGGATGGGGCTGCAAGGGTGTCTGTCCCTGGAGTCTTAGCAGAGATGGGCAGAGGCATGGGCAGAGCCCACATGCAGAGGAGTTGAGGAAAAAGAGATACGCCATGCAGAGAAGCCACCAGAATGGAGGTGCAGTCCATTGAACCAATGTTTTCTGAGCAGCTCAGTCCTGTACTTGAGTTGCTCCCAGTCTAGTAACAGACCTTGGGCCAGGGTCTCTTCTCAGAGCAAAATGTGGATACTGATATGACCCACGTCTTGAGACGGTTATGAGGATGAAATAGAATCGTACATGCACAGCACTTAGCAGCAAGCCTGGCATAGAGTGAAAGCTCAATAAATGTTAGTCTCTACTATTATCCTCAGTGGAAATCGTCGGAGAGCATTGGTGCCAGGCTCTATCCAAAGGCAGCGAGAAGCCACCCGCATCTTTAGGCAAGAGAGTGATGGGACCTAGTCTTAATTTTAGAAAGGAGTCTGGGGACAGGTAGTGCTGCGTCGCAGCTCGCGGGCAGGGAGGCCAGGTCACATCCTGATGAAGCCCAGGGGCAAAAGAAGGCTTGATGGACACCGGGAGGAGCTGCACCTGCATGAAGCCAAGAGGAGCGAGGTGGAAATGGAGGTCTGGGGAGGGGAGAGGAGGCTAATCGGGGTTCCCAGTGGGGAATTCTCCGATGGATCCTTCTTTCCTATACTCCATGAACTTCGGTTTGCTTTAAATTTGCACTGAAACTTAAAAATCAATGGAAGCGCAGGAAGGTAACATTGAAGAAATATGGGCCACACGATGTATCAGTGTTCTACCAGTCACAGGAGCCGCACAAGGACCACGTGCCAGCAAGGAGCTGCCGCAGTCTCCATCTGCCGGAGACGAGGACATCAGAGGCCGGACAAGGGGCAGCTACGGGCAGCATCCCAGCAGACCCTGGAGCCGGCTGGCACCAGGGAGGCAACCTGGTCCTCACGGCCAGTCTGTGTCCGCCCATCATCGAACTGCAACTCCCGTCTGATACAAGGCAAGGCAAAGGGCCACGTGAGCATTCATGGTCATGGTCTCCAATCACGACTCAGCTGGACACGCTGGGGGTACCATGGAGGTCAGGAATAGTCAAAGGACGAAATATTTGCTTATTCAATGGAATCAGAATCAGGAAATTTTAGTACCAATATGGGCTCCGTGTGTTTTATTATAATTGGGATGCCTGGAAAGGAGACAATGGTGGGAGATCAGCTAGTCCAACCTGCCCATTCCACAGATGAGAAAATCAAGACCCACAGAAAGAGCGGCATGCCCCTCAGCTTCCTGGTGCATCGGGGCCACTCTTCACCCGCTTCCCCCAACTCCCGCAATCAGTGATCTTTCTGTCTCTCTCACCACCTTCCATGTCACAAAGAGGATTACAGGCTGGAACATGCTGGAAGAGCCGGTCTGGAAGGGCACAGAGGCCCCATCTCCTGTGCAGATAGCAAGACACGCCTTCGGTCACACAGTGCGATGGCGTGGGAGCGGGGCCTGGGGCCAGAGCTCTCACCCTGAACCCACCCTCTCTCGGCTTCCCCTCCTCCCTCTTGCCCTGGAGGTCTCAGATGGACGAACACGCTCTGTGCCCGACCCTAGAGCGGCCAACTTTTGTGACAAAGCAGCTCGGTCCTCAGTGCCCTGCGGGCTCCTCAGCCCCTGCCTGCCTGCCCCACGACAGGGAGGATGCTGGCTATACACCGCGCAAAATCTCGTTTCCATACGCTGTGTCCTTTAGCTTCATCTCATTTAAACCACGTGACCAGCCAGTGAGCTAGGAGCAACAAACAACATTAACCCATTTTACAGGAGAGGCAACTAAGGCTGGGGGTAAAGGCAGCCTCTGGGCATCGGAGCTGGGGGCGCCACCCCGTGCTCTGGACTCCCCAGGTCAGTTCTCCTTGTACCTGCAGGAGACCTCCTGAGACTGCACAGCTCCCTAGGATTGGAATATGCCACTTTAAATGCCTCAAAAGCTCTGGGGGGGAGGAAATCTTTATCATCTTTGCTTAACAAAGTCATCTTTCATCGTTTCCCACGTCTCCCGGGCAGACGCGCCCGCTGTCGCCCTGGGGACTTCCGATGTGTGGACGACCATCGCCCTCTGGTGGCCAGTGGGCAAAGTGCTTTATATCGTAAATGAGAACAAAGGCCCGTCCGTCTCCCTGCCCCCTGTCACTGGCCATGTGAGAAGTGGCAGTGACAGTTTTGTTTTGTCTTTTTCATTGTGGGGGCCTGGCCTTCAGTGCCATGCTCAGCTGATGAGATGTGCATCTGCTCAGGAAAGAGCTGTTGGGGGCCCGGCTGTGGGGCTGACTCCGAGAGACCGAGGTGAACATTTGATCCTGTCTATTACTTTGGCATTTGTCTGAGAGCTGCTCCAGGGCTTCACAAGGTTTACAGCATGAGCGTTGGTTCCCCTCAGAACCCACTCCAGCCCACCCTCTAGCTGTCATTGCAATCCGACCTCAAGGCCCAGCTCTCCCCACCAGAAGCAGGTGACAGCTGTGTCCCCACTTGAGGCAGACACCCCTGGTCCTGCTTGGCCACACGTCAAAATGAGCTGGGACTGGGATGACGTCTATCCAACTTCCACATTTGTGAAGGCGGGGGCTGGTCTTGTTCAGCTCCTAGAATAACTGCAGGCCCAGCCAGGGCCAGCCAGTAAGCGAGTGAGGCTTTTGGATCAGAGAAAGTTTCAGCCCCGCCATCGTTCTGCAGGCCCGCCATGAGCCCAACAGAAGAACAAGGTGACTCTGGAGAAAGGTGGGCTTTGCAGGTGTCCGATGTGTCTGTGCTTAGCTACAGGTGTGGGGATGAGGCCACAGAAAGAATTTCCAGGAGAGTGGGCCGGACTGAACCTCTGACCGGCAAAGCTTGTCCCTTCACCCACTTTTGCAGCCCCCATTTCTCCTAGCAGTCCTTGGGGTGATGCCTGTTTGGCACCCATCCTCCAGGGCACCTCTATTTTCTTAACCTATACAATAGGATCAGAGACTATTGATTGGCAGTTTCCAAACCTTAAATGAGAAAATTGATGAACACTCATTTGAACCATAGTTAGCCTTTCTAGTAATTTCTGGGTTCTGAGCCTTGGGAAGGCATTTCCTACCAAATCGTTCATTTTTGGTCACTACTGCGACAACATGGGATCATGGTCCAGAGTCCAGGTGCTGGGGCCAGGCTGCAGGAGTTTGAGTTCCTGCTCTGACATGTACCAGCGCTGGCACTGTATGCCTGTCATCTGCTTTCCCTGTGCCCCAGCCAGCCACCTGGAAAGGGGAATGACGACGGCACTCACCTCACAGGTGGACTGGGAGCACCACCTGAGTGAACACACACAAAGCCATGAGAACGGTGACTGGCACTTAGGAAATGCTCAGAAAAGTGAGCTCTTTCTGCACTATTAGGTAGAAGCTGCTTGTCATGAGCTTGGCCCAGCCTGGAAGGGTGTATGGACCTCCAAGATGGCGCTCAGCTGCCTTTTCGTAAAAAGTGATGCACTTTCTGGTGCACACATGTGGTTTCAGCTTCTTCATCCTGTGGTCAACACGCCACTGGTGTGGGAGGGGAAACCAGAGCATCCCTTAAAGACATTTGTTGCATTAATGTTTATTAAATTATTTAATTAATTAATAGGTTCTGTGTTGGTTTTTTTCTACATAGATTTGCACGGCATGCATTTGTAAATGAGGAAGCAGCAGCATACAACTGAAATGGGTGTGATGTCCAACGTATGACTGCAGCGAGCAAAGGCCAGTGGCAGATACGGGAGCCATACATCTACTGAAAGCCCTGAAGACCTTCATGCCAACCCAGGACCATTTAATATTTTCATTAATGACTTGAAGGATGGAATGGGGAACCAGCTAATCAGATCTCTGCATGGTACGAAGCTGGAAGGGATCTTAGCTACTTTGGAAGACAAGATTAAAATACAATCCAGGCTTGACAAATTGCAGAGATGGGCCTAAATCAATAAGGGGAGCAGCAGGAAAGATAAATGCAAGCTGCTCAGAACAGAGCTCAGCAGATTATCCAGGTGCCAAATGGTGACAAGAAGAATGAGTTTTGAGGGGGCGAGGAGGAGCCACCTGGGTGTAAAGTCATCAAGTCACAGTATTCATGAAGCGGAGTCTTAGTTTCGTCACCTGGTAGATCTCAAACCTCAGTGAGTGTAAGAGTAACACAGAGAACTTGGCCCAATGCGGATTTCCAGGTTGTGGTTAGTGGGTCTGCAATGGTGCTAAGACGATTCTGAGGCAGGTGGTCCATGGGCAACACTTTGAGGAAGTTCAGAGCCCATCAGGTAAGGAGGCAGCCTCTGATCACACCACTATTTCCCAAATGTTTACTCTGGAACATTCATCCTGGGGATGCTCTGCAAGAAGCAATTGCTATAGGCAAATAAGCCTGGGGATGCTCCCTTGTAGAAAGGAAAACAAAACAAAAATATCACATGGTAAGTGAGCACATTCACGACGCCAACATTTTCTGCAATGAAATCAACACCTTAACTTGGTTTAATCCAGTTTCCCAAACTTTTTGACTAGGAAGTCATTTCTTCACGTAACATCCAGCAACATTTTGTGGAGCATACTCCAGAAACTCTGATTCCCACCCGACCCCCATCCCCTCGGCAAATTCTCCAGGATGTCTCAGTCCTTTCCCCGCCTTGTGTTGAAATTTATCCAGGAGGCTGGAATCTGAAATCCTCTTCAATGCTGCTTTGTGTCCTTGACTTCCCGGGTCTGAAGAGTGCTTATTCTTCTTTGTTCATTGTCTTCCTTGAACTCGTGTCAGAAACTGCTGGTTGCCTGTCCATCACGTCTTCTCCCCTCTCCCGTAGTAACGGATTCCCCGTGTTGTTGATTGCAGCCACGAACCATGCTACAAAACCACATTTGCAGATGCGGTGGCCAGCCAGAAGTACGCAGACAGCCCTGGGGGGGTTTCTGGGGAATCGCTTTCTAGGGCGCTGACACATTCGGAAGGGACCCTTTTGGCTTTTCCCGAGTTCTTTCTCCTTTCTAGGAGGAGCGCTGGCCGCCTTCTTGGGCCAGCAAGTGAACTTGCAGATGAAAGCCATTCACTGACAATGGCAGAGCAGAAAGAAAGGACATTCTGATGGCATTACAGCCACCAGCGCAGCCCTACACTGCCTAAGAGAAACAGGTGCGCCTTGTTTTGCTGTAGCCATTGTTTCCAAGTCTCTGTTGTCAGCCATTCAAGGCGATTTTGAACTCACACAGAGCAGAACCACCAAAGCCTTTTTGTCATTTTCCACAAATCTCAGTCATGCTGGGCCGGCATCCTGACCGCATCCTTCCAAGGCCTTGCTGGACCTCATATGTGTGTGTGTGTGTGTGTGTGTGTGTGTGCACATGTGTGCACACAGGCTCTTTTATCCTTTTTTTTTTTTTTTTTTTTTTTTTTTTTTGGCAGGAGGCAGGGATGTTCCTTGAGCCCAGCACGGTCCCTGCATAGCCAAGCTTGTCTTCTGGCTGCCTCTCTCTTTTCCCTTTTATTGGAATTAACTGCCTAATGGAATTAATTCACAATGACATTTCCTGAGCCTTACATCCCTTTAGAAGGAACTTCCCTTTTGGAATCTCTGTCTTTAGAACATTGTTTGTTTGGGTTTTTTCCCTAGAGTTCTGTAAAGTACAATTCTGTCTGAAATCAGTGAGTGACTGCTGAGAAGTGGGTTGAATGGAAACTCTCTATATTGACAATGAGACTTGCTGAAGAGGGAAGAAAACTCAGGCAGTTGCAAAGAAAAGCAAGGCATGAGCATAAGCAAGAGTCAGGTGGCTCTGTGTGATTCTCTCCAGTGATGGATCAGAGGGCAGAAGAGTCCCCTCTGCAGCCTCTGTCCTCCCTCCCACGTGGCCACCTCCCGGCGCCAGGAGACCTTGGGGATTGTGGTCTGGGACGCTCCACTGCCTCGGGGGTCCCGCCCTTCGCCCTCTGGGTGCCTGCCAAAGGGCAAAAGGAGATCCACAGAGTTCCTTTCCGCTTCCCACCTTGCGGCCTCAGAAGCAGCACAAAGGTCTTTAAACTTGTCCTCTCCTGTTCTTTGACCGGGAGGCCCGTGAACTAGGAACTTGTTGCCAAGTTCAGACCTAGTGAGGCCATTGCATTTTCTGAG
The DNA here is from genome assembly GCA_004026885.1 of Lyroderma lyra. Classification (NCBI taxonomy): domain Eukaryota; kingdom Metazoa; phylum Chordata; class Mammalia; order Chiroptera; family Megadermatidae; genus Lyroderma; species Lyroderma lyra. Next base: position 13,229 of record PVJL010006471.1, read on the forward strand.
CGATTCACATGGGAGACCCTCCTGGGAGAAGGAATGAGCGTCCACTGAATGCCTGTCCGCTGACCGGGGCGCACCGGTCGCCATCACCTTCAGTTCAGCCCGTTCTTACCAGTCTCCTGACCCCTGCACCAGCCTCACTGACTGCCACAAGGCCTCTGGCGTCCACATTGCGGTCCCTGTGCACATAACACAAACCTCCGCAAAAGCATCTATTTTCTCCCAGTAATAGGTGCCCTAGAGGCCTCCGTGCCTTCAGACGGGGCGGAGCCGCCTCACGCACGCCCCGCCCCCCGTGCCGTCTGACGGGTGCGTGAGCGAACCAGCGCCCGGACGCAGAACCGAGACGGGACAAATTGCTACTTGTATCCCGTGCAGACTGGGGGGTGTTACTGGGGGGGAGTTCAGGGTGAAACTCACAAGGTCACAGGGCGGGACCATCGCACTCCTACTCCCTGACACGCCCAAGGAAAACGACTGGTCCTTCCTGAGCAGCTCGCCGATGGTATCCTTTCCTCCTAAAGAAAACTTCCACTGAAGTGGTGGGTGTCTGTAAAATGTCAAGTCACTTTTTCACATCCTCGCTGGGTGACTGACCGGATGCCTGATGCCTCATCTCCTGCAGCCTTTGGCCAAATAAACCAGTCAGTGCTCGATTCTCCAATTGACTGCATGGCTCAGGGAACAGACCCTCAAACCTGATTACAGGAAAATTCATTACTCGAAGTCCTCCCTTAGGGGTCAGAGCTCATAAAAGAAACCTCCAGAGGCCCCTGCTTAGGGGAAGAGAGGCCCCTGTGCTGCAAATCTACAGATGGGCAATAATTAACCTGAACTAATTACAGCCAAGCCCAAGGTCAGTCTTCTCAGACCGAGGCTGCCCCCCCACCCCACCCCAAGCAGGTTTTCAGAGCGACAGCCTTCCCCTCCAACAGGAACATTCCTCAGATTGTAATATAAAAGAGCTTAACCCAAATAGCATCCTCTACCAGCCACAGACAGAGAGCCGGCTGGAGGTTCACTGTTGGGGACACAGCTGGAGCCCCAGTAAAGCAAAGGTGCAAGGATGCATTCCCTGGAACCAGTTTACAGATTCTTAAGGATCTTAAAATAAATACTACCACCGATATCAAACATACGGACAAACAGCAAGCTAGGAAAGCTATGCTTACTTGATGTATTAAAAGGTGACATGGAAAAATCAAAATGAATACCCCAAAAGGAAAAATGGTGAATTATAAGGAAAAGCAGTTCGCCACAGAAACAATAGTCAATCAGCATGGTTTTTGTTTAACCAAATGTTTAACCTTATTCCAGTAATAAAATAAAATTTTAAAAAAATCAAACAATGAGGTATTTTTTTTTCTTATGAGACTAGTAGTTTCTCTTAATGTTAATGCTCATATTTACAAGGGTGGTGACGACTTGGACACTTCCATACACCGGGGATGGGAGTAAATCAGGCAACTTTTGGAAGGCAATTGGCAAAAGATAGCAGAAGTCTTAGGAAAGTCATGTCCTTGGCCCTTTTGACTTGAGAACTTTATCCTCAGGGCTGTGGTTCTCAAGCAGAGGCAGTTTTGTTACCCAGGGGACACTTGGTAATTTGGAGATATTGATTGTCAAGATATTAGGGGAGGGTTATACTACTGGCACCTAGTAAACAAAGGCCAGGGATTTGCTAAACATCCTATAATGCACTGGACAGCCCTCTAAAATAAGAATTGTTGGTCCAAAACATCAATAGTGTCACCGTTGAGAAACCCTACCTAAAGGGAGAAAGTCAGGCAAATACACAGGGATATACTCATATATTCAAGTATATTCAATGCAGCAATTTATAAAAGGTTAAAAGTTTTAAAACAGTGCACTTCAACAGGGGACTAATTAAATGAATCATACTCCATACATACTCTAGGATATCACTGAGCCTCTAAAAATTGCATAAATCTGTGTTTCTTGACATGGAAATGCATCCATCATGTACTGCTAAGTGAGAGTATCTGGATTCAGAATCCTATGCCCAGAATGGTAAGATTTTTATGTGTGCATATATAGACATAGAGAGAGAAGAAAATTTGAATGCTTTTAACCACCCTATCACATTTGACAGGTGGAGACATGATGGGTGCATTTGTTTATTTTAGCTTGGCACACTTTCTATTTTTCTTGCAATAGCACGGCTAATAGGGACCTTGTAATGTAGTGCTGAGAGACTAGAGTTGGACACGGAGCGTTCTGTCTTGGTCCTTTTCCAATGATGTGAAAAACGGAAAGCGCTGGCACCAGTGAGCCTGTATTCCCATATGCCACCCAGTAGCTGGGGCTGCCCCCTCAGACAGGTTAACCCCCAGAACCCCGTAAAGTCACTTCATGGCATGACATCAATATTTCTCTTTGCTCTTCTTGTAAATCGCCCCAAAGCAACAATTTTTATTGAAGCTGGTGACATGGAAAACTCCAGAACCAACATTACTTGGAAGGGCTGCCCCAAGCAGTGAAAATAAAGCAGGAGCCTGAACAGGGGTAAGAGGAAGCCCCCCAAACGTAATTCTGAAAATGAGGGCCATCCCCTGAGGTGCAAAAGCGGAGCAGTTCGTTTACAGTCCTGGAAAAGGAGGGGTGATCGGCCAGCATGGGCACATGCTTTGGGTGTCATGAAGCAGGGAAGTTGGGGCTCACTGAGAGATCACCCAAATAGCGGTATTTGCAGGAAGTCGTCCTCCTCTGACACAGCTGAGAAGAGTGACTTTGCACAGCAAACACAAACACCACGCCCTGCCCCTCGAAAAGAAAAAAAGAAAAAGAAAAGCCCAGCTTCACTTCACTGGTTCGGGAGCAACAAAGGCTGAACATGCTCATGTACACAAACTTGTATCATTTTTGAAACGAATCGCTGTGCTGGGGGCACAGCAGCTGAGCAATCAGACGTGCTTCGTGCATTTGCAGAGATTGCAGTCAGGTGGGGGACCACGGGTCAGTCACCTCGTTCCACACACATGCAGAGGCATGCAGTGGGGGGAGCTTGAGGTTTACAGGCTGGGAAACCCAACATCTCACCCTTACTCCACCTAAGACTCTTGGCTCACCCGCCAAGGGCGGAGGTACAGCAGCACCGACCCCACAGGGCACTGAGCCCCGGGCCCCGCACAAAGCAGCCGCTCACTACAGTTGCAATTAATACGAGTGTGATCAGTAGTAGTAAGAGTATGATGAAGGGAAAACAAGTGTTGTTGTAAGAGTTTCCGGTGCGATGGGGGGAGGTCTCCTTGAGATGGTGGATCATGAAAGCCCCTGGGGAAGAGGTAGAGGAAACAAAAAGAACAGAAGTGTCCAGGAATTTACAAAAACCTTGGCGATGATTTGGATTCCGCTAGAGCAGGGCACTGGTATTATAGGTGAGCTTAGCTGCAGCTCAAGGGCCAGGAGGCCCTGATCACTGAGCCTGTTGTAACACAGAAGACCCTCTCCCCCACCCCGCTCTGCCTCTCCTGTCAGCAGGTGTGAGCAGCCTGGCAGGAGCTAATGAAATGTTTGCTGGAAAGATTAGCTTGTCAGTGGAGCCTGGACAGATGGCTATTGACCCTCCACTGTCTGTCATCCCAATTCCACCTGAGACTGGGAGTGGGAGCAGGATTCCTCTGACCCAGACTCAGGATGGGGGCTCAGCCCTCAGGTACAGTGGCACAGGGAAGACGTGTTTGCACATGAGGAAGTCTTTTATATCTGCGATGTGGTCAGAGTGGTCCCCGAGTCCCCAGAAACCCCAAGCCTTACTCCCATGGATTGCTAAACTGTGGAATCATGGACAGAGCAAAAAGAGTTCAAATCTGCCTTCATTACTTTGTGACCTCAGATGCTGTGAGACTCAATTATTCCTTCTGTAAAATGGGAACAACAAAATGGATATCAAAGTTCTGAGAACCAACATCGTTGAAGGAATGTTTGTTGATTTTTAAAAATGAGAAAATTGGAGCCGAGATGAGAACTCTGTCCCAGTCCGTGAATTTTTCCAAGGCGCAATGGCAGGGGGTGTTCTTGAGGAATCGGGCTTGTAGGGTGCTCCCGCAAGCACAACCTGTGACGAGTGGGCAGTGCTGAGCCACTGAAGGGTGTAAACTTGATAAAATATGGGTTTAGCAAGATCACTCTGGCTGTAGGGAGGTAGGACTGCAATTTGTCACAGCTAAATTAATGGCAGTAGGAAGACAGAGGCTCCTTGGAGATTGACTGTATAGGGCTGGATGATTACCTGATTGATTGATTGATTGATTGAATGGTCACAAAAGAGGTGGGGAGGGATGACTCCCGTATGCATGGTGACACTTTCAATGAGATGGGAAGTCCTAGGGGCAAAGCAGACAAGGGGAGGATAATGAGCTCATTTTGAACATGGTGAGTGTGAGGCGCCTATAAGGCTCCCAGTGAGGTGTCAACCAGGGGGCCGGATATGAGCCTGATGCCCAGGAGTCAATATAGGTCAATATAGAGATTCAGGAGCCTTCTTCTTCCTTCTTCCTTCTTCCTCCCTCCTCCCTCCCCCCTCTTTCCTCCTTCCTCCTCCTCTTCATCATCCTTTTGGTAATGAAGCCACCAGGTGGATGGGGCTGCCATCATCATCATCATCGTCATCATCGTCATCGTCATCGTCATCATGTTGGTAAGGACGCCACCAGGGCGGATGGGGCTGCCCACGGAGAACTGTGGGGAGAAGAGGTGGGGCCGAGGGAACAGGCGGAAGCAGGAAGTGTTTCTATGGAAGCCAGAGGAGGGCGAGGCTCAGGAAGGAGCAAGGGAGCGATCAACAGTGGAAAATGCTACAGGAAGTTATGCTACACCCAAATCATGGCGCCGGGGGTCAGTAACAAAGAGTTATTTTGAGCACAGGAAAGAGCGTTTCTGAGAGTGGCTGGGAGGGAGGTTGTGCCATGCGTGCAGGTGGCCATTCAGAGAAGCTGGACACCACAGCGGGGACACCACAGCGGGGACACCACAGCGGGAGCGGGGAGGCGGGCTGCAGTGGGGGGCCCAGGGCCCTTGTAGGACGGGAGTCACTCGAGAATGTTCCAGCATACGGGCAGAATCCAGGAGGAAGTGAGAGGGTCAGCACGGAAAGGAGAGCGGGAGGAGCGAGGTCTCGGAGGAGGCACAGGCGGGGGACTCGGGGCACCTCTACGACCAAAGGGCAGCCCCATGGGCAGTGGACAGGGAGGCCGAGGCCCAGGAAGGAAGCCCCTTGACAGTCTCTATTTTCCCGGGGAGGGAAGTGAGATTGTCTGATCCGAATGTGGAGGGACCACTTAGGGCCTTAGGCTCATCAGGAAGTTGCAAGACACTCACTGTGGGGGATGGGAGAGTGACCCGGGGACACATCAGAGGACTGGCGGGCCGGATGGTGGCCGACTGGGCTGGGGACCATGAAAGCGCACAGCGAAGAAGAACTAGGTCCGATTGATGCCCAGGATTCAATGGGCAGGGCCTGGGGCCTGGTGGCAGGTGGGGGTGAGGGAGGAGTGTCCACAAGACTCCTCAGATCGGTGGGCTGGGGGTTCGGGTGCCATCCAACCCAACTGCACACATGCAGAGGGGCAACGGGAGCCAGATGAGGGACATCGGGGGACAGGCTGCCTGGAGACAGCTACTCTCCATTCGTGAGCAGGTACCTACCTCCTCATGCAAGTTGACAAACCTGATTTTTTGTCATCTGGGGACCAGAGAAGATGCTGCCTCAGCATTTTAAACTACCCCAAATGCACATGGCGGAGTGGAGGGAGGACCAGGTCAGGAAGGCAGCCAGCTGACCCTGTGACCCTGGGCATTTCTCTTCCTATTTCTCAGCCTCTGCTTCCCCATCTAGACAATAAGATGGTTTCTAGGAATCTCTAATGACCCAGCCACTGCAATCATTCTTCAAAGGGCAGTTTTACTTACGAGTGTGATACTTGTAACCTGAAGTGCTGTGAGATGGGTGGGTGTGGCACGGGGCTCAGAAACACACGCACCCAGTTAATGGGACTGTCTCAACAAGATTTGAGTGTAATTAATGGATTATTTTGAGGTTATTAAGTTAGGCTGGGTAGGTGTGTGGCCTTTCTTTCTACCACCCTTCCAATTAACAGGCGTTTTGCTGGGTAAATGTTAATTTAGAGTAATTGGGCGTGTAAAGAGAGAAGTGCAGGCAGGGAAAACAATGCTCCCTCTATTGTAGGTTAATTGCTAGTAAGTGTTGTTCCTGCTGCCCTGGTCCCCTATGATTAATGGCCTTCAGTCCAGGCTGAAACCCTGAGGGTTGGCAGAGGCTGTGGCAGTCTTAACCCCTCAGTGACTAAGATTGAGGTCTGAGAAAGATCCCAGTGGGTCTTCCTAGGCTTATGAGCAAGACTTGTGGGGGGGGCTCCTCACCGGTGAACAGGCAGTTGGACCTCTCTCAACTGGTATGTTGTGGGAGTCAGATATCCATCAAGATAATATTGGCAAAAATGTTTCATTCCACTGATGTAAAGAATAGCGAATTGGACCAGCTGGTTACCCTCAATTATCATCTGGGGAAATCAAATGATTTCAGCAAAAACTCCAGCACCCCTCACTAAGTATTGACTCTCTGTCAATCACTTTCAGCTGAGTCAACCTGTGACGGCCAGGCGGCTGTGTCAACTTGGCTAGGCTAGGGGCCTGGTTATTCAAACACATGCTCATCTAAGTATTGCCGGCCAAGTATTTTGTAGATGTGATTAGCTCACAATAAGTTGACTTTGATTAAAGGAGATTATCCTAGATAATCTGGGTGGGCCTGATTCAAATTAGTTGAAGGGCTTTAAGAGCTGAGTTGAGGCTTCCCTGAAGAAGAAATTCCACAGTAAGGAAAACTGGGAAGACACAAATTTCACAATACTGTGGTGGCCAAGGCTGCACAGGAAACTGCCCTCACAGCCCCCTACAGATTGTCCCTCTGCCCTCGGACTGATCCCATGCACACACCTATACACCAATCTAGGTAGATTCCTGGCTTCTCCAAAAAAATATGGGTGATCTATCCAGGAAGGGATCCCAATACAGGTGCTGACATTCAAGAGAGTAGAACAGAGCTTACAATTGCTCTAGCTACCCACAGCAGAGGATATGTCTGGGGAAGGGAGCATTGCTCTGCTTGGGAGTAAAACATAGTAAAATGCTCTGGCCCATCACTTAAGCTTCTCCGTACATCGCTAAGTGTGGGCATCACCAGGCTGCAATCTAGAGGTCTGACTGCTCATGAGAACCTGTAGCTAGCCCTCCCCTTGAAGGAAGAGGCCTCCCAGGAAAACAGGCCTTACCAGCTATCTAGACAGATTAATCTAGTCTTTCATTTATGAAAGTGGATGAACAGCCCGAGGTCACAAAACCAATAGCATGAAAGAGCTTAACAAAGATGAATAAACAAAAGGAGCCATCCTAGGAAAAAAAAAAAAAAAAAGACACAGCCAGGAATGTTCAAGAAGGGAACTATTTTTGGAGAGATTTGAGAAAATGTTAAACCTCTGAACCGAGAACTAGCTGCCATTAATGAGGGAGCCATCACAGAATAAGAAATAATTGCTGGAAATTTAAAATGATTGTAAAAATAAAAAATTCCAGCTAACAGAAGGAATAATGGAATGGCCAAGCCTAAAAACCAGACTGGTTATCTATCTGGAAGTCAACTAAATCTCCTAAAACAGGCAAAACACAAAGCAGCGAAAAGAAAGCCAAGTCCAGAGACAGAGGAAAGAGCCAGGAGGTCAACACCCACTCACTCAATAGGAGTTTGAGAAGGAAAGAATGGGGTGGGGAGGAAGAGCGGGGGGGATCAGACATAACAGAGACACTCCTGAGCTGCGGAAAACACAAATCTTCACCTTGAAAGAGCCCACTGCTGGTACAAAGCAGGATAAGTAACAGTAAGATCCCTACCTAGACGCTTGAAGAAATTCCAGAATCCCAGGACCAATGAGAACGTCTTAAAAAGCTTCCAGAAAGAAAAAATAGGTCAGTTACAAAGGAATGAGACTCTAACATGTCTTCCCAGCAGAAATACTTTCAAACTATGCCTTTAAAATTCCAACAGAACAGGAATTTGAGCCTAAATGACACTTCAGGACAATCAGGGGGGAGAAGCTACTTCTAGCTCTGCAGGAAAAGCTTAGGATGGATGCACTCTCACAAATTATTCAAGAGGCACTTGAGCAACGAAGAAATAAAGAAGGAGATTTCAAGAAATATGAGATTAAAGCAAACTAATAAAAAAAACTGAGTAATAGCTGAGTAAAAGTGAGGAAAAAATAAAATTAAGACAGCTTTGAACCTTGACAATTGCATGGTAGAGGTTAAGCCCATGGGATTATCTTTATTTCTCTAAAGATCGAATCACATTTTGTTCTGCAGTGATTAATATTTACATAACTGCAATATGGTAAATGCTATTTTTATTGCATTTAAGTATTCAGTTTGCCTGGAAGATTTGACTACAGTTCCGAAACAGAATGGAAATGTTATAAACCATGGAAGTGGAATAGTGTAGATCGTATATGTTGATGTGAGGGAGTGCGTGTGATGGACAGAAGCAACGGTAAGGTGCAGAATAGTCTGAGCCCATTTATATGCTTGTTATATGTGTATTTTACATGCAAGTAAAATACCTGGGAAACTTGCATTCACTTTTACTTTCTACACTCCTATATATTTTGAATTTTTACAAGCATGTATAACTTTTGTAATTAAAAAACTTTAAATAGAATGTTAGTTTGAAGATTTACTTATGTATTAATCTACCTAGGGGACTTAAGGTTTTTGGTCAGGCCCTGAACCACCAAGACGGAGTAAAAAGCACTACATTTTGTAAAACCCACAATCGAATGCTAAACAGAAACGCCAGCTTCTGAATCTGATCTAAACAAAACAAACAATAACAAAACCCCACAGACCAAAAATCACTGAGAGATCAACACTGCCATCTACTGAGGATTTCTTGGAGAACAGGTTGCGTTGGGAAGGCTTTTTGTTTTAGGAATAACATTACCTTTGGAGACCTGCACAGCCCTGAGATCTGGTTTATCTTCTACCAGGAACAGAGGTTACTAGCAATGTACCGTATTTTGCCGTGTATAATGCACATTTTTTGCCCAAATTTGTGAGGGGAAAAATAAGGATGCACATTATACATTAGTACTAATTCCATATTTGAAATGTTTTAAATTATTTTATTGATGCTTATGAGTTGCAAGTGTTACATAAAATTTCTTGTACAATATTTTAAAATGCTAAAATTCCTTTACAATACAAAAAACAAGTCCCTAAATATAAACAAAGAAAAATTTGAATTAAAAAGCTTAAATGAAAGATTTTTTTCCCCTGAAAGTTTGTGCCCAAAACATGGGTGCGCATTATACACAGGAGCCCATTTATCCCCAGCAAAATACCGTAAGAAATCAGGATCATACAGGAGGGCTTGAGAAAATATGGGCAACGGTTTAAGAAATGGAAGTTCTTCACCCCAGCAAAGAGCTAACCCAAGGGTCATGGTCTCTCGGACACTTTGGACACAGCTGTAGTGGGGCAAATGTTTACTGTGTGGGACCAAAGAGAAGTGATAGGGTACCAGAAACAACTTGAATTAATAAGGATTACTTTCCAAACATACTTGGGGTGCCAAAAAATGGTGTATACACATTTCAAGCTATGTTATCTACGTGTTACTTCCCTATGTGTTACTTTTTGAAGTTGAATTGAATTGCAGTAGCAATGTGTAGTATGATGTTCACTCAAAAGGTGGCAATAATCAAATGAATGCTGGTGTCACCATGTGACAGGCAGGACAAAGAAAATGGCAGAAGCACGGTTGTACCAGGAGCACGAGACCATTTTGAAGTGGTATTTGAAATTCGAGAATGTTGTTCGAGTTTCCCTCACGTTCTCCTGACTTAACACCCCTGACTTCTACCTATGGGGGACCTTAAAGGATGTGGCATACTGTAGAAAACCAGTTACACTGGCAGTACTTAGGGAAGAAATGGAAACAGCATGCGCAGCAATACAAGTGGGCACTTTGGTCAACGTAGCTCAAGCAGCAGTTCGCCGTAATCAGAAGTGTCTGGGCGCTGACGGTAACCACTCTGAGCACCTCTTGTAATTGCAGAAGTCAAATGTGACTTGTATTCATCTTTTGTTATCGGTATATATTGAGTATTACAATTTTAATAGATTTTCCTTTCTTAAAGTGTGTATATATTTTTTGGCACCCTCTGTATATTGTCCGATAAAATGGTGAATGCAGCCCTGGTCTCTGGGTAGAGAGAGGCAGTGTAACCCTCTATCCTGGAAGTTACAGAAAAAAATGTCTGCATTTCTGAGAAGTCAGATCATATGGCCATGGCATGCAGGCACTCAATTAATATTTGGAATGACTCAAGGCACCACAGGAATCAAGCTGTATCTGGTGAGCCATCCTGCCAAACCCAGCCTGCTTTTAGCAAGCACTGGATTTCCATATTACACATCCCTTAAAAGCCCAGGCCCTGCAACCTAATGAACCTAACTAACTCTTGTTCCTTTTTAAAGCAAAGGTTGAAAATAGCAACATTCCAGTAAGATCAAAGTGGATTTTATCCACACATTGGTTTTAAAAAGGAAGGCAAAGTAAACAAAAAAACTGTATTAGAATCATAAAATATTAGAACTGGAAACTTGCACAATCATCTGGCTCACTAAGCTCATAAGCTGGACTGAGGTCTGAAATGCTGTCAATAAGAATTGATTGTGTTTTTAATTTGGAAGGATAGTACACGAAACAGGAAAAGGTGAATAATACATACAAGATTTGTTATATAGTCAATACTCAATAAATCCATATTGAGAATGTAAAATATTCTTTCACATTAAATTTCAATTCAAAAGACCTAAATTTCCATCTTTTAAAAAGTGCTAGGTTCTAAAGAGAGCCCATTATTTTTTAAAAAATTACATTAAGAGAAAACTATAAACTAATAAAAGGGCAATGGAAGTAGTTGATAAAATAAGTAAAGAGTGTCAAGAGGGAAGCCAGAGATTGATGGGATAGTCAGGACAAAAAGTCTTCTCAAAGAGCTGAAGCAAAGCTGGGGGACTGGAATGCAAGATTTTGCTCCTATAAATATCCAGCCCCACAGCTGCATTCTGTCACATCAGTCTGTAATCCTTTAGGATTCCTTCAACTGGATGATCATTCAACAGATTCTTCTGAGGGCCTACTCTGAGCCAAACCCTGGGCTGGGCGAGAGGTGCACAGAATGAAGGGCACGTGGTCCCTATTCTCGGGGTCTTCATGTCCAGCAGCAGAGGTAGGCCTCAGAACCATTCAAGACACAAAACTCACACAAGGTCTGAGAGGGAAGTGTATGATAATGGCATGGCTCCACAGAGCGGTGCAAAGAGGGCTCCCCAGGACATGGTGCTTCTGATAGGGCACCCCAGACACGCCACATTCCCTGAGAAGCCGAAGGTCCAGCAGGGTGAGCATCCAATAATCACAGAACCTATTGTTAGTCCTCACATTAGGTGCTTGGAAAGGATACAATGTGAAACCAACCGTTTCCTTCAGGGTGAACAGAGAGAGTCCTCAAAACCCCCAAAGTGGTTAAAATGGGAATGAAGTGCGGGTAGAGGTTGTGCCATGCGACTTGGAAATACTGCAGGGGATCAGTGACCTGCCATCAGGCAGGATGAGCACAGTGAAGGAAATGACAGTTGAGCGGACCCTTGTGGATGATTCAACTAGCAGGGAGAGGGCGGGGCAAGAACCTGAGCAAAGAGGCAGGAGGTGTGTCCGGGGACAGGTATGCCGGGGACAGGTATGCCTGGCACGTAACGTGTGCTGGGTGGGGGCAGTGCCAGCGTTTACAGATTTATAGAGGCACAATTTATATACTATGTAATTCACCCACTGTATGTGCACAATTAATGATTTTTAGTACCTTTAGAGTTGTGCATCCATCACAGAACATCCCCAAAAGTTCCCTGTGCCTGCCTGCAGTCTTTTTGTCCTGCTTATTTCACTTACAGGATGGTTTTGAGGTTCATCCATGCTGCAACATGAACCGTTAGCATATCCCTTTTTGTTATTGAATAGTAAACCATTGAATGACTATAACATGTTTTAAAAAAATCACTTCATCGATTCCCAGCCAGGGAACTACCCCACCCCCAAAAAGAAATCCCTGCACCAGCTGGGTGGGCATTCCGATCGCTTCCATTTTGGCTATGATGGTCCGCTCACTGCGGTGAACACGCACCTACAATTACTTGTGGAGATGTAAATTTTCATTTTTCCTGGATTAGAGTTACCAGATTTAGCAAGTTAAAATACAGGCTGCCTAGTTAAATTTTAATTTCAGGTAAAACAATTTTAGTACATTTTATGTGAATATTTGAGATAATAAAAAGTTGTTTATCTGAAATCCAAATTTAATTGGGTGTCCTGTACTTTACCCAGCAACTCTATTGTGCAGATACCTAGAAATAGAATTGCTGGGTCATATATTTAAGAAACTGCCCATCTGTTTTACAAAGGAACTGTACCACTTTACATCCCAGCAATGTATGAAGAGCCTAGCATTTTCTCATCCTCAACACTTGGTATTGGTTATAGCCATTCTACTGGACGTGGAGTGATTTCTCATTGTGAATCTAATTTCTTAGTCTTTAAGAAATTATTAGCCATTCATGTCTTCTTGAGAAAATATGTATCAAATCTTTTTATTATTCTTAATTATATCACTCTTACTGAGTTATCTTTTTTTGTTGTTGTTTTTTGGTTGGTTCCCTGACCAGGAATTGAACTCAGGCCGTGGCGGGGAGAGCACCGAAACCCACTTAGAGCACCAGGGAATCCCAAGTTATAATCTTTATGCATTCTGAATAAAAGCCCTTGATCACATAATTTATAAATTCTTTGTCTTTAGCTCATTCTCTTAACAGTAATTTTTAAAGCCCAAAAGATTTTAAGCTTGATGAAGTCCAATTTATCAATTTTTAAAATGGATTTTGCTTTTGATGTCACATTGAAGTCTTTGCCCAACCCAAGGTTATCAAGACTCTCTCTTTTATATTTTGCCACCTTTTTTTTTTTTTTTGGCCTTCACTTTTGAAACCTAATTGTGTTCAAACCTTGTAATGCTCCCAACCCAGTCTCTGGAGCTTCCTGAGGGTACACGGTAGCCCTGGAGCACCCAGTCTCTTCGCTGGTCTTGTCAGATCCCAAGCAGGCTTTAAGATTAAATGTAAGAATACTAGGTGTTCTGGGGTCTACTGGGGAGAGTGGAAACAGTCCAGAATTTGCAGGCCCTAAACCCAAGTCACAACCCAGGAGACCGAGGCTTTCTGAGCTCACTAGACGAGCTTCAGGGCAACAGGAGTCACTGACCTTCCCTAAACTTTTGTGAGACCCACAGCTGGAAAATGAAAGATCTGAGCTTGACACAGGAAAACCTGCTGTGGTTGTACACAGGTGCCCTCCCTGTGCCCCCCTAATTCAGAAACCAGAAAGAAGTGCACCTGCAGGTCACCAAGAATATTCCATCTGTACTGCTTATAATTGTAGCCTATTCCAGATCTAGCTAGGTCTGCTACACATTGAGAACACCTAGTATGCAGCTTCCTAGGCTTCTCTATTTTTTTTTTCATTTCATTCATTTATTTATTCATTCATTTTATGAGATGCTTGAGAGGCCTCACTATCCTCAAGACCGAGGTGAACACTAAGGCTGCTCTGGGCTGTGGCCAGCTGCCACGGGTGTCCCACACTATGCACTTTCCAAATTAGAATTCCCAGGGGGACATGCAGAGCTCCAACTCTGAGTGAAAAAGGTCACAAGGTAGAAAGGCCAGTGAGGGAGAGGGAGCCACTCCTGTGCCTCCTGTACAATGCCTGCCCTCTCTGACTTCACCCCTCTACTAAATCCTTGCCTAGCTCACTGACAGACATTCCCTAAAGAAAGGATTGCCAGGCTCCTCTCAGTCACGTGTACCCCCCATTAGATCACCTTCAATTGGTCACCATCCGTCCCAATTCCAAAAATCAGGTGTGCTCTGCAAACAAAAGCGATGGATAAAACTCAAATGCTAAGTAATGACAAGCACGATCAGCTCACATACCTAGAATCAAGTCTCAAAAGTGTATGTAAGCCGTCACTCATTAAGTACCCACATCCATTCCAGCCTGAGTCCAAAGGCCATCTGATTCCTCCTGAGGCCATCAGGATGGCCAAACAGCAGTTCTAATTTTCTTTTAGTGTTCACGTCCATAACCTCTGTTTTTCCTTTTAAAACATCTAACATTACCAAATAGTCTATCAACCCACGCCTCCCTTTAAATGTGGAACTGGACCTCCCTGCACACCATCTTTTACAATATTAAGATCGCAGGTGTTTTGGAGCTGCCTACCACAACAGGTGCACACTTATTACTGAGCCATGCCGATACTCCCTTTCAATTTTTCTTACCCTTCCACTGTTTCCTTTCCCACTTTTCCCCTCCTTGAAATACTAATACTTAAGTGACTCATCTCCTCCCCCTTTTTATAATTCTATTCTTTCATGATAGGAAAACAGTTCTTACATTTTTTTCATTTCTCTACAGCTCACACAAAAAAACTTCCACAATGATTTAATATTATACAACTGAGCCCTAGCTTTTATAAAATCAAGTTTTTCTGTTCATTTCTCAAAACAGCCGTTTTGTAAATCCTGTTATAAAACCAAAAAGGTGCAGTTGCAAGATATGCCTAGCAGGCCTCTAATATAAAAGCACCTTTTCTAAATTAAGAAACACCAAAGGCAGGAGAGACCTGTATAAAGCCAACCCTGCTGTTTCTCTGAATCTATGATGTTTTGAAAATCATTTCACTTTTTTCAAAATTACAACAAAAGCCCTACATCCTGGTGATGTGTCTTTATCATGAAGAAAGAAAAAACTCCCAATATCAAGTCTGAGTTGAGGTAACCAGTCTTCAAGTGACAGCGATTCACTATGCACAATTTCCCGTGTCAGTCAGGGTTTGGGAACCACATTTCCTCTAACGATTCAGGCAACCCTCCTATAACATGGTTGTTAGGATCCCTTTAAAATGCTGTTATACAAATCCGTGTTATTCAAAACAAAGAACTAGTACAAGAAATGGGGATTAGGCTCCAAAAATTTAAAAATCGTAGTATATTTTTATAAGAGAAATATCTTTATTAAAGCAATTTTTACCTAATGCAGTAAAAAGAAAAACACAAAGTTTTTAAAGTGTATGTACTTAACTCCATGATCAAAATGGAGTTAAAATTCTAATAGATTTTAAAATTCTGCAGTCAAATCTAATACGAAATCCATACTCAAATGAAAATTTTCAAATGAGGTATCTTTTGCTTTTAAAAGCTTTTATTACGCTCCGTGTTGTCTGGAGATTTCTCTCATTCTCGAGCCATGTTAGAGTGAAACCGTGTTCTGGCATGTTGTGTTGTGCGAGGGCTTCCCCCCAAATCTCCAACTGTGCTATAGACGTGCCGTGTTATATGGGGGTTATCTGTATTTTCTCAGGTCTCCTACCAGCAAGTTCTCAGGCTGATACTACTTACATTAAACACAACGAAACAAAATAAGCCAATTGCTACAAATGAGCTCATTCTCACAAACCTTTAAATTAGGAAAGATGAAAATTTCTAAATTTCCTCTGAACATCACATAAAAAGTTTAAGAATCAAAATAATAGCACTGTTTTAATGCAGACGTGGTCAACTTGCTGAGCCAGAAGCAAAGCAGTTTGCATGCAGACAGGTCCCATCCTATCCAGTGAGGCCGACAGCCCCTGAGCATGCATACAAGGGTGCCAACACACACACATGCAGGTGCAGAGCTTAGAAGGCGGGCACGGCAACATGCTCTGAGACTGTCACCTGTACTGGGTAGTAATCCGAAGGTTCCTGTCTCTCATCTACAGCAGATACATTTCATAACAGCATGGCTCACGCTCACATGCACACTTTATCTTAAATTATGCCACACACTTGGGGAAAAAAAAGTAATTTATTTTCACTGCTTCCATTTTTCTACTGTAGTGTTAGGACTTGACATAAGTATCACTCTTCTACTTCCTATTTACAGTTCATTCAGAATATTACTACAAATACAATATACAATCTTTAAAAACTTATGGGGAACTGCAGTTTTTGTTTCTCTTTTTTACAGGTTTCTCAAAATCATTCAGCTTAAATGAAAATTTATATGGACATTTTCTGTACACATCTGAAAGGGCAGAGATTACACAGATAAAAAAACAAAAGAATTTTGCACAAATACAATAAAATACAGAAAACAGAAAGAATAGATGTTATCTGGGGTACAAATAAACAATACAGTACCATTTGAGTAATTTAGCAACATTATACTTATACTTTATAGAAATAAAACTGCAAACCTGGAGAATGCTCTGACAAATATTAAACATATATATATATACAATGAGGTAAATGTACCTTGGTCTCTTGAGAGGTAATTTAAGTTTAAAGCAATTGACATTTTGAAGCATCTCCTTGATATATAAAAAAATATCAAACACCTCATTCCATTGGCACAATGTGAAAAAGAGATATCAAAACATGGTTCTCTTGTTAAAAAATAACAAATTCACTGAAGTTCTTTTTACACTTTAAGAAACAGGTATTAACCACATTTTTTAATGTTTACAATTACAAATAAGATTGTGTAATGAGACTGGAAAGTTTAAATGCACTGACAACCCTCAGACTGTCCTAGAAGTCGAGCATTCTTGGGCAGAGGGCCCATGGCTATTCCAGCATTCCAAAACAGACACAAGAAGCTGCAGGACACATCCAGAGCTGTTCTTTAGGACCTCAAAAATATCTGAATTGGCATTTTCTGCCAAGTTGCAACAGAAACATTATTTGGAATCTCTACCATTTGGAGCCAGAATACTACCATGGTCAAGAAACCAAAGAAACAGTTGACTTACAATCATTCAGTGCAGGATAAAAATAAACACTTGCTATGACATGTCTAATGGGTTACTGATTTTTTTGGCAAAAATACTAATTAAAATGCACAATTTTTTTTTTTTTTTTTACAAAATGTTCTATATGTGTCAGTTCTCAGATGTAGAGAAAAAAAGGTAACTCATGCATAAGCTCCAAATGGTCAAGTGACTTTAAGTTTTGTCTTGAGACCTGAATTTTGGAATTCTCGATGGCCATGGCACTATACGCCGACTCAAGGCACTTCTTGAGCACTATCACTATAGCAGAATTTCAGGCTCAGCTCCTTGGACTGTACTCTGTCCTACAGGGGATGTAACTGGCACCACTTTGGGCACAACTCTCACTGCCATAGCTGCCAGTCCTTGGCCAAGGCTGAAGTCCAAGTAGGGGAGCCAACAGGGCCATCATCAACCCAATCTCCAAACTTGGAGACCCCATCCCTGCAAGCAACATCCAATGACTCAGGAAAAGGAACGTATGTCCCACAACTTCTAACAGCCATTTTGCTCTAGATATCAAAGGCAGCTCTTCAGTCGAAAGGCTGAAGGGAGATGGGAGGGAAGGGTGGCGGCAAGGCCATGGTCTCTGAGTCAGGGACCAGCAGGAAGGCAGGCTGCGAGAAGCAGAGCTGAGGTTATGAAAGGAAGGACCAGGGATGTCTGCACCCCACTACGTCATACCTCCTCCATCCCTATTCCTCTGGGGTATTGACAAAACGGATGTAGATAGGAAATTTGCTTTTAGGTATATCTTTGCCAAGTTGAATCTTGGAAGGTGAGCATGTGAAGACAAGCGGTATAAATAAACAAAGGCTTGTGTTTCTAAATGACAAAATGAATATTCTAGTCAAATTTATCTCCAGTTCATCTATTTCACCTTTTAAATTACTTTCATTTTCACTATTACCCAATTGGGATTTATCAAATTGTCATTAGCCTAAAAAGGAATCAGCTGCAGTAACATGTGAATCCAATTTAGAACTAAATTCCAACTTTAAAAAATTCCCTGATTGATCAAAAGTGTATTTTATCCATATAGACAAGTATAGTATAACTATAACTCAATCTTTGATTTAATAAAGAATATCTTCAGCAAAAGTTGGTTACCTTATATGAAAGTGAGAAATCATATATCACAACTTTAAATCAGACAAGATTTTGGTATGTTCTTAAAATTATATACAAATAATTTTAGTGATAAAATGCATTGGTCCCCTGAACTTCATAAAGCAGATCTGGTAGGCTTAGAAATGAAGGAAAAAAAAAAAGAAGAAGAAAAAAAGTAACCGATCACAGAGCTAGAGATTATTAGACAGGAAATATAACACAATTATAAAAACAAACCTCTCAAACTCATTCTTCACTTTGATGAAATTGTAGTAACTCCAAAAAAACCTCAAATTTGGAGTCAAAATATTAACCTCTAAGCACATTTTTTTCCCCATGATGTTTTTAAACACATGAAATTGATACTAAATTCCTATGTAATACATCATTCACTCTAAAATTACTTTGGCTTTAAGACCAAATAGTCTTTCAAATTTATTCTATGTTTACTAGATAAGACATTATCAGAATGCAGCTCAGCCAGCATAAATGGCCAATATCTCTTATTGACCAAAATACTGTAAAGGTTATTCTGACCTTTTCATTGGGAAATCAATAGCACTATAAAGTCAGATCTTGCCTCACAGCTAGGACAGTTTCCTTTCCCCTCAGAATAAGATCACAGTGATAAATAGAACTTTGAAAACTGTAAAAGCCCTGCAAAGACTTTTAGCACTGGAAATAAAAACCAGTTATTATAAGCCAGTTTCAACTTAACGTAAGAATAGCACAAGTTTGCTGGAAACATTTAGTCTGACCACAAACATCAAGAAATGGAGGACCTACACTCAAAATATGCTTTAGCAAGTATCAAGAGTGCAGTGAATTCATTACGTAACCATGTACATTAAGCAGTTAAAATATCTGTACACAGAAAGACTGAATTAAAAGCTGCCTTCCTCAAAGTATAGTGAGACCTCAAAACCACACGAACCCTAACTTTAGTTACAGACAGAAAATCCCAGCAATGACTCTTACGTAACAAACATGACTCTCTCACCTGTTACCTACTAAAATTATTAACTACCCTTACCTTCCTAGAAAAAGGCCTATTATTTAACATTAACAATAGTCTAACTTTAAATGTAATTAATTTCTTAAAAAAATAACACTGTCTTTGACCAGATAAAGAACAAAATGGCTTACAGAATGCCACACAACTTTTTACAAGCAGTTAGACAAATTTTCCCTTTTAAGAAAAATTCGTCTATATGCTACAAATTTTAAATTATTAAAGTACTACAAACATCTAGAGTGCCACTCAATGTTTTTTTAAAGTATATGTAGACAACACAATCAATATGCAAAAGCTTAGTGTGAGACTATTTAAACAAGATCATGACAGCAATTTACCAATTAATGCCACTTCATTTCTTTAGTGGTATAAGCACATTCTGGTAGGAGAAAGGCATTTTGAAAATGGAAAACCAAATGACATACCACAAAAACTCTTCCAAAAACGGAACAGAAAATGTCTGGGTTACCCAGATAAACAAATTCTTTGAATTGAAACACTACAGGTTTCAACACACACAGACTTTAAGCAGTTCTGCTCGTTTCCATTAGAAAGACACAGAAGTGGCACTTACTGGTATAGTACAATCCCATTTTGAAGGCATGTAATGTTCTGAATATGTGAAAGAACCATAATAGTATACAAAATACAATTGCATAAATTATGTTCCTCACTGCCATGTGAGGTCATTTTTAGACTCAAGAGTTTTTTAAGTGTTAGTTTTACGATCCTGAAAATTACAGACAGTACATTCAAAGTCTGAATCAAGGAAACTCTTTAGTGGTTCAGAATCCTCTGAGAATGTACTAACCAGGAGTAAATCACTTACTTTAAAAATAAGAAATATTTCGTGTAACTCAGCAACCCAGCCCCTTTACCCTTAAAGACGATCTTCAGCACAGCAGAGTTACCTAGAGTTAAGACCAGCAATTATCTTTTAAAAAAAAAGTTTTGTATTAATAAAAAAATAAAGGTAGACGACACAACATTTTGTAACTGTCCTGGGAAAGAAGCGTTCATAGTGCACAGAGAGGACCCGCATGGCTGTTTCCTGGGTCCAGAGAAATCCTGGGAAGGTTTTCATTGACCTTATTACAGTTGCAAAACATCCTTCTGTTCCCTCTCAGTGAGGTAGGAACAACTGACCTCCCAAATTGAAACCCAGGAGCAGATCTGAAGAAAAAGTAGAGTTCAGGCAAAGCTGCAGAATTACATTTTGATGCCTTCCTGTTGACTGAGTTGTGACAATGTTTTCTTAATCCGTAAAGCTGTAAGCCTAGCTGCTCCATTGGCATACCAACATTCTCTCATAATCTTAGCCATTACTCTCAAAGCCTACAAGAAAATACAAGAAAAACAATTAATGTGTGCACCATTTCCCACTGATCTGGGTAGGAATATTTACCTGCAAGTCTTCTTTCTAAATTAGATGTATGCACAAGTTTTTTTGTTTGCACATTATTTCTAGTAGCGAATGAATAGAAAGGACCGAAATTCTGACCAGTAGGGTATTGGTAATAGCAGCTGGAAAGCAAACAGACATGGGGTGGCTTCCTCAGCTGACCTTAAACCAAAGCTGTGCAAGGCAGAGAAGAAACCTGACTTGTACTAAAACTTCCCTTTTAACTGGGGAATTAATTTGTATCAAGTACCTCTGGAGTAAAGTTCAGGCTAAAAACAGAAGTATCAGCCAAAAGTGCTGGGACCCCAGAAACCTGAAGACTAGGTTTGTATCTGAGATGGTAAAACAGATATTTCTTACTTAGGGAACATGAAGAAAAAGAGTTCCATACTGACAACACACTAAATGCCAAGACCATAGGCTTTCTCCTCAAAAGAGTCAGCAACTTGTACGTACTCTTTCAGGCAAGAGACAGGCATAGTCTTCTTTGGGGAATGTGAGCAGCCCAAAAGGAAAGATCTGAAGGGACTGACATCAGTGGTTCTTCAAGAAGCAACCCAGTAGATCAGAACAGTCAAAGCTTCTACAAGTTTTCAGTGCCCTGTTTTCAAGCACGAAGAGAGTGGGGGTTTGATCACACATTTGGGGAAAGTACTATGAAATGCAAAAGCTGACATGAACAGAAAAGAGCCACTTGGAGAAAACAGAAGCTATACAGAGAGAAAGAAAATAATCTGCCATTAATATCCTCAAAGAGATAAAATAAAATAGTGATATTGGATTTATCACTGATAAGTTTTTGGTTGTTTGATTTTAGAAAAACTTTACAGAAGAAACTGGAAGATAAACTTGATAAAAACATAAAAGCTAATAAACTCCCCAAAAATTAGAGAAAAAAGACAAAGAGATGGATAACAGGAAGGAAAAGATAAGAAAACTGGAAGGAGTTGTAACATTCATAATCAGAGCTGAATAAAAATCAAATCAAAGAAATACTTCAGGAACATTTCCTAGAAGTGAGCATTTGTTTCCAGATAGAAAGGACCAAGTGCCCAGCACATACATAGATACATTTAACAAATATTTATGGAGTGGCCTACCATCCACCTGATACCATTCTAGGTTCTAGGGACACAGCAGTGAACAAACAAAATCCCTGCTCTCATAAAGTGTGCATTCTAGAGGGCTAAAACATGTAATTAATAAGTAAGTAAAATATGTAAACTGTCAGTGGTAAGTGCTAAGGAGAAATATTATTTAGGGAAGGAGATAAAATATGCCAGGGAAGTAGAATGCTATTTCAAATAGATGAAGAGGTAACATCTCACTGACACAGACTAAAGAAGGGAGAAATAAGTAAACCAAGACACAGGCAGACGGGAGATCCAGGAAGGAGAATTCACCTCAAAAGAGGCAAAGGGAATCCCAGGATAAAAGGTAAGGGATGTTCCAAGACAGAAGCTGTACAATTGGCCTAACCAGTTCAGACTAGAAAAGGTCACAAGTTTCTGGAAGACACTTCTATCAGTTTCATATTCTTAATGTGGTTCAACTCTTGAGGAGTGATTTATAAAACCCTAGAAAAGTGAATAATTAAATTAGTGAAAAGTAAGTAGAAAACTAACTAAATGGAAAAAAACAAAAATGACAGAGATGGTATTAATTTAGCATGATGGAATAGGAACTGCAAGCTGCACGTGTGCTAACATTTTTGCATGCTCAAAAAGCCATTTGTTCAAGAATAATCTGCTCTAGTTAATGACTGAGTGCATGAATACTTCAAGTTTGTACTTTGCAGTATCGAGATCAAATTTCTAAAGGACAAAATCTTGCCCAATTTCATTGTTAAACATGCTAATTCCTTGAGGATATGAGATGCATTTTATCTGGGCATGAGTTCTTGATTTCACTGGAGGTAGCTAAGGAGCTCTCTTGATGTCAAAGGTTCTACTGAGTTCTCCATTCTAAGATGTAAAATCAACTACTTCAAGTGACCAATTTTTTATTCCTCCTACAGTATAAAACTTCCAAACTAGAGGGAAATGCTCTGCCTCACTAATGTTATAATTAGTAACAGCTCACAATTAAAAGTAGATTAAATAAAATTTGTCTTATGAGTTCTTGATATTTACAACTACAAATACATTTCTAAAATGTTGTAAGCACTAGGGTTAAGAAGCTCAGACACTGCAGGAAAACATTTTCCTCAATTTCCTGGTGAGTGGTCATCTAGGCAATCGGATGAGTAAGATAAAAAATCACTTTGGGCCATCTTCATAATCATTTATCCAAGTTCCTCATTTTACAAAAAAAGGCATGTTAAGGTCCAGGGAACTGCCCGTGGTCACTCTGAAGGGGAAGCCAGGCCGGTCCAGAATATAGCCCTCCTACACCACATGAGCACTCACCCCACGGGCCTGGCTGCCCTGATTGAAGGGAAGCATTCACTTGAAATGCAGATGCTTTGGTTACTGGCAGATCTGAATAAACACTGTTCTGATACCTTGATGGCCACTGCAAATGCTCCAGGGGCTTTTCAATGTGCTTAAAGTGAACATGAAAACCAAACTGTTCTGTTTTTATTCACTGGTTTAATTGCCATGCAAAAAGAAAAGAAGTCTTGTGTCTGCTTTCCTTAAAAGAAAAGTAGCAAATTTCCACTTACTAATAAGCAGATGCAGTTTAAGAAATTGAGTCATATCCAAAAGAAATAAATACTCACTTCACAGCTCTGCCATCTGTTTGGAATATTTGGCCTTAACTTCTGTTCACAAACAACTTTTCTCATTTCTTCAACTGATGGATCAGAAGGTACAAGATCATAGTAAGGCAGCTGGTAATCTTCATGAATTCCTATATTGGTTTAAAAAAAAAGAAAGAAAATCTATTTTAACTTTACTCAGATAATGTCAGATCATTCTTTGGCCAGACGAAAAAGAAACACCTAAGCATCCTATTAGGGTCCCATTACTAAGTAGGTAAATGGACTAGGACTCACAGTTTGCTACATGTAACTCACCCACATCAACAACCCACCTCCCTGAGTCGGTACTGGGCCCACACCTTGAAACTAAGTATCACGATGGGATCAATAAAGGCTGTCTTAATGATGGTGAACTAGAGCTGTGAAGACCAGACTGACATTTTCTGCTAGAACCCTAATATACAAGAAATGACGTTTTGTTCTATGAGTGCAGAGCCTCACTTTTACGGAGATATACCTGCTATCGCTGAGCTGTGACTCCTACAAGACAAGCCTGAGGTGCAAGTCCCTTTCTCTACTTGCATCTGTCAGTAACCTGCCCTCTGTCAGAATGCAGAGATACACTCTGCTCCTTATTGCCTCAAAAGCCAGAGGCCCTGCTCTCAGCTAACAGTAGACCCCCAAGGATAAGAGACTTTCTCAAATAAACATCAAAAGTGCTCAATCTAAAATAAAATTTAAAAGTGAAAACAAATTTACTTTAAAAAGTAATGTAATGGCAGTTCAATTGTACTGTAGTCTTTATATTTATTTTTCAGCTATCAAATTGGAGAAAATAACTACAATCTCAGCGGGGGGGCGGTCAGTTTGACCCAGATACATGCTAGAAACAGCTTCCCAGGTGGCCTGTGAGGCACTCATCCACTCTAAATAACTATATTCCAAGATAACAAAGGGTTGGTTTCTGATGTTTCCTAAGATTCACGTGGAAACAGAAAGACTACACTAGGATAAAGCGTGTCATGTCATTTCCCCCTCACTAGAGGTTTCATCTCCTTTTTCTCCTTTGGCACCTGCTCAGTGACCACCTGGTGAACATAATTTCAGACTGTTTATGTGTTTTATTTTCTTCAATAAAAAGAAGGCAAGGCTTAACTTCGGTTCATGACAAACTGTTGGGGGAAAGGGGAGGAAATTACCACCAATGGAACATCGTCGAGCTATTTCCCAGAATACTAAGCCCATTGCATAGATGTCAGCACGTTTGAAGGACTCAAAATGTTTCATATTTATGGAATCATCTAGGACTTCAGGAGCCATGTACCTAAAAAAGAATTCAACATTTTATTTTATGGAATGGTGGCCATACTACTTTTGGACTGGTTCACAAATTTTCTTTTACTCCTGAGAATTTTTTTTTTTTAATCAGTATTAACTTTAAGACACTCCCCTCCCTTTCAGCATGGTTCTGCTGTTTTCTAAAATGACTCACACTTCTTGTAGAAATCTTCCCAAAGTACATAAAGTACAAAGAGAGTAATAATTCCAGTACTACCATAGTGTTAAAGATTTTGATGAACATCCTTTTCGACACCCCTCTTGTCATATACATACAATATTACATAACTGAGATTGAAGAAAAAATTTATATATCCATACTGGTTTGCAAATTAATGATCAACTACATCCTATGAAAAGCTGAAACAGCAATTTCATGGTATCTATCTGCCCTCTGGTCTTAGTTTCCAATAAAAGACACACAGGTGACAACTGTAAATGTTACAAATGTTCTAATGTATACCACCTACTTTTCATGTACTTTGTAAGAACCATGTATTTCAATCTAGGAATATCCTGACTAAAATAAAATGAAAGGAAGGGCAGGGACATGCTCCAGGAAAGAAAAGATTAAAAATGAATGCCACTCTTCCTACTGACGCACATTGTAGGGTTCTGAAGTTTCAAAAAAGCTGATAAGGTTAGATCAGGATACTTGAAGACCTGCAGCAACCACTGTCCTAGAACCTATGAGCTGAGAGTTCCAAGAGTCCCTGTAGAATCCAGTTATCATACAGAAAATTTAGAGTAACACTGGGATCTAAGGCAGTAGTTTGAAGATATGTTGTGGCAACCTGCTGTGATACACAGGGCAAGGCCTATGTTCACAGATTCAAATCTCAGCTTGTGAGCTTACCATCCACATGAGGGTGGCCACATAATTGAGCCTCCAGAAGGTAGTTTCCTCATCTGTGAAATGAGGGTAATGACACCTATCTAGTTAGATTCTTTTGAAAACTTGTGGATTCAACAAATATTTACTGAGAACCTACTATGTATTAAGCATTGTGATGAGTGCTGGGAATACAGGCTGCTTTCAAGCAGCCTGCAATCCAATAAAATATACATACAAATAAAGGGACAGTTACAGCATAATGTGATAAGTGCTTCAATGGTCCAAGTTCAATATGCTTTTATGAGAGCTCTTGACAAGAACACCTAACAGTCCAGAAAAGACTGCCTATGAGAAAGAAAGGGTAAGTACAAGTTAGGTAAACAGCAGGAAAAATATGCTCTAGAATACAGCACAAGCAAACGTTCTAAGGAAGAGAGAAAGGTATATTTTCACAAACTGAAGACATGAAAATAGTCGGGCTAGCTATAGTACAGCATTTGAGGAGGGAATTAAATGAGATTTTATATGTGTATGTATGTGTGTGTGTGAGTGTGTATGCAGGTATGAATGAAACAACTTAAAATGATTGGCACATAGTAGGTACCCTATAAACATTTGCTAATATTGCTATTATAATTAACATAACTAATGATGATATTTTCTGAAAGGACCACCTTTCATCAGCAGGTATCTTTTTAAGTCAGGTAACCTTGGCTCCAGAACAGGAAAGATCATGAGATCTTCTACCTGTGGGTAATCTAATAAAGTACAAGTTTGAGTTTCAGAAAATATATGAATATACAAATAAGAAGGAAAGGAAAAAAACTGCTTTCAGAACATATTAAATACTATTTATTCACAAGTATACCTTTTTGTCCCCACTCTGTGGTTTGGAGCAATATCAATTGTGTCTGTAGCTGAATCATGTCTTACTGCTAGTCCCAAGTCTGCAATACAGCAAGTTCCATTCTTCTTTACCAAGATATTCTTTGATTTCAAATCTCTATGAGCAATGGCTGGTTTTCCTAAGGAAAAAAAAAAAAAACTAAACGTGATTGCTTGAAAGGTGACACCATCACAATTCTTACCCTTAGGTTCAAAAGTCTCTCCTCCCATACCAGTATCAAAGCATGTCAGCCCACATCTGCCACAATACTTGGGCCATTACTTAACAACTTCACGTGAATCAGGTAGCAAGTGGATAATAAGTGCTAGAGCACAGAGATATAGAGGCATCTGATATCCTACACAGCACAAAAATCATACCATAAAAACTTCATAACTAAAACTTAGTATTTAATTTTTCACTGTAACAGGGTTTCATGTAGTCTCCTTATCTCAAAGTCAAACACAATTTTATTAAGATAGCCAGACAACATTTACATAGTATGCTGATGTTCATACTAAACATTTCACATTTCATTTGATACCGCACATAAAAATACATTCTTATAGACTTGAATTGTAAAATAAAAATTCAAAAATCACAAGTAAGAGTGAATGCTACTTTTAGGAATTCACAATATCATTGTTAATACAATGACTAGAGATTCTAAACAAATTCACAGATTTCTAACTCCATGTGAGATTTTTCAACAGAATAAGAACATCTCCGATTAGGCTAACTTCTTTCAAAATTTTCTGAATACACAGTTTAGATTTATGAGAAATTAAAGCATAAATAACTGGATTGCACTTCAAGTTACCTTGGGTACCAACAATCTCCATGTGAAGATGGGCAAGGCCACTTGCTGTGGACAGAGCAAGTTTTATCATTCCTTCCACAGTGACTGTGTATCTGTTCAAATAATCAAAAAGGGATCCATGCTCATGATAGTCTGACACCAACCAGAGCTGAGTCCATGTACCATTGTCTGCAAAGTACAATAACAATGATTCAGATGGGTTGTAGAACATTTGTAATTTATTTGTTCAAAAGTTATCACTTTTTCCTCTCAATCCTGAATCCCACAACTATAATATGATGGTACTTTAAAATATGAAGTTCCTTCATATTTTCTTACATTTTTAGTTTGTCTTCTACTTTTACATACATATCCTTTAGATCCTCAGAGTAATAAGCCCCCTTTCTTGGGATAAGGGTGGGATAATTAATCCCACTTAAGAGACAAGGAATCACATGGTTCAAAGATGATAATCTTGAATGTACCCAGACAGTAGCGGAGCTGGGAAAACTTTAGTGCCTAGAAAAATGCCCGATTCAGGTTACGTGCTCAATGACTGCTTCTGAGAGGAGGAAGGGAGACAACAGAGGAGAGAGGCAGGAAGAGTATCTGGAGCCTAGTGTGGCCACAGTGGGAATGGAGTAGCATGGCACAAAACTCAGGAGTTTAAATGAAGAAATGCCAGCTTTAATGGCAGACCCTATATGTAGTTTACAAAGGAGACAGAGAAGATGATTATGATTCCAAGGTTTCTAGCTTAAAATAACATAAAATAGTGGTTATCAGTGACACATGGGGAAGCTGAGACAGCAACTAATGTCAGGAGGAGAAAAGGCTGGGACTAAACCAGTTTTACACAAGGTGATTTTAAACCTCAACAACTAGGAATGTGTGTTCCACATGTACATTTGTAAGCTGATACATGGATTTGAAATGTGTTTCCCATGTGAATCAAGGTAAAGGTTCTGGCGAGGCTGGTCCGCAAAAGCCAATTTAACCTAGAAGTAGCTGGAAATATACAGAAATCATGAAGAAGAAAAAAGCATTATAATAATACAAGGAGGCAGCACAATTCAGTAAAAGATACACACCTGGAGTCATAAGCGACCTCAGATAAACTTAAGAATATCTGTTTCTTCTTTTAACAATAACAACAACTTACTGTGCAAGATCATTAAAAAGATTTTAAAAATAGAATAACAGATTTTTAAAAAGCATTTAGTATAATGCATGGTGTTCTAGAACTTAAAATGTGCTGTTTCCTTCTTTATTAGCTATTAAAACAAACAAACAAACAAACAAACAAAACCCAAACTGACAGAAAACAATTTCTGTATTTTGAAGGTTGTTATTTGAAGGAAAACCAACTCTGATTAGAAGAGACTAAGGAAGATGTTTTCGAAAGATTCTAGAGCAGATTTCTGAGCACTTTTAAAAGGATTTAGAAACTCATGATACTATAATAGCTCTTTATAAACTTGTTCTTCATAAATTTTATAAACTGATTCTGTTCACTTGTACCTTTTCTTTTTCTTGATACAGATGCATCACTAGCTTTACTGACTGCCATACTTGTTAAACATGACTGAATTCTGAAAGGCTCACAAATACAAGAAATAAACAGGAACACAGGCAGATGGAAGCAAAGGAGCTATTCTGAGGTTAACTATTAACAAGAAATGCAGAGTGAATAAGGGTATGTAAGAGGCTGTGCATGTATGAAAGACTATGTGGGTGGAATTAACTAAATCAGGAGGATGAAGATAAAGAAAAAGGGAACTGGGGTGGAGGGACAGGTTCTGGGCAAAGTCCATTCATTCATCCCCAAAAGAGAAAAGAGGGGTAGGGAAAAGCCATCAGGTTAGCTAGTTCCCATGGTGACCACCAGATGACAGCACCAGCTCAGTTGTTGCTTAAGCAATGCAGAGCAAGCCCAGGGCACAGCAGCAAGAGCGTTTTATACCAAAGTTCTTGCTTGTGACTTGGAATAATATGCCCAAAAGATGTTGGGCCTGGGTGAGATTTGGGCTTCAAAATGCAGATCTGAAAGTCACCACTACAATAGAGTTTGAATCCATGAATGTGGGTAAGTTCTTTAAGGGAGCCATCACTATTTGTAGAATTAGACTGTTCACAGAAATCAGTAAGAGTTTCAGAAAACAAAGATAACTATTAAGAAATAAAGTCTAGAGTCATAGGATATAATAAAGGTAGTTTTAAGAATTGGGGAGAAGTTAAATAGTGTCAAAGATGGAAGAAAATGAAAGCTAAGGTCATGGTGTGTGACAACTGTTCTGTTCGCGTTTTTAAATTAAGTGATGTTGAATTGGCAGTACCCAGTGCTAATTGCTGTGATAATTGCAATCACATCCATCACTGTCCCTAAGTCACAAAAAGGAGATAATCAAACATTATATACCTCCTAATGTGATAAAACAGAAAATATACAATATATAGGAAGCACACAGTATTTTTTGGGAAAAGAATAAAACTTAGATTCAGTCTCTAATTCTAAATACCACTTTTCAAATAATATAAGGAGCAAGTTCAGAGATACTATGGAAATTCAATTAGCAACATCCAGAATGTGATAAGCCCTACAGGACAAACAATCTAGTTTCTTCAACAAATAAACTTCAAGAAGAAAAAAAAAAAAAAAAAAAGAGCACGAGGGAGCACAATAAGGAACCTAGAGATCTTAAGAATTTAATATAAATATCAACCAAATGCAATGTGTAGACTTTAGATCCTAAAAGTAAGTAACTGATTGCTAAAAAAGAAAAAACAATAGGAGGCAACTGCAGAAATTTAAAACCAACTGCATACTTCATGACATTTAAAAAAATGACAATGGTAGTATAGTTATGTTTTACAAGAAAAGATTCTTCATAATCTAAAGATACAAACTGAAAAATGTTTGTGGATGAAAAGATGTTATCTGGGATTGGTTTTAAGTAATTTGGTAAAGGACAGTGTAGATGAAATTCTGAGATCAAATGTGATTGGCAGTCAGCTAATAACTGTTGAAGGTAGGTCATGGAGGTTCGCTACACTATTCTTTACTTTTACATATATTGGAGAGTTTCTCTAAATAAAAGTTAGAAAAATAAACAAGTAATAAATGTTTTTTGTAAATAAATTTGAAAATAGAGAAGCAAAAAGAAAATTATACAACCATAGTCACCGATTGAGATCCCACACTTGACGTTTTGAAGCACTAAGAAGTACTGTCGAGGAAAAGGGGAAGGGAAAGAAGGACAAGTATGACTACGGTTCTGGACGATCTAAAAAAGGTATCGATACCATCTTCTTAAAAGTAGGCGATCTGGGAGATACATTTGATTTAAGATGAGGATGACAGAAGACATAAAAGTAGGAATTGTGGGCACAAAGTGTTAGCAGCAATTGAGGCCAAGAACGCAGATGAAGTGAAGTCACTGCTTGCAGTCACAAGACACTGTGACTCTCCACTAACATGGCTGCTTTGTTTCCTCAGCATCTCATCTGACCCCGGGGCCTTAAGCACCTGCTAGGCCACAAGCAAGAAAGGGTCCATGTGGTTACCAATGGCATATCTCTATTTAACTGAATTTACTTAAAAGATTAATCTATTTAGCTCCAGGCAAGTTAAAACATAGAATACACCAAGAAGTTATAAGAAGTTATTTTTACTCTCTCTATAAGGGTATTAGTATATATCAGAATGCTCTAATGGCCATGGAGATGAAAAGGAAACAGATCTGGGCCCTATCCTACCTCAAAATTACAGTTGTTGACAATTTTTATTTATTGACTGTATTCAATAACTAAATGCCCAGAAGCAAAATAACAAAGCACATGGCTTTTTTTTTTTTAATAGCTCTTTACATTTTATAAAACAATTAGAGATTTAGGAACATGCTGTCAAGAGTCAAGAAAATCCTTAAGGAAGTTTCTGGTTCTAAAGCCTTCTCACATATATTCCATTTGGCCTAATAGTTCCGATGTATATGACAAACATCTATTTTTCTCATCAAATTTCAAAATGTTTAGTAGCCGTATCTGTAAAAAGGCTTAAATAGATTTTGTTATACTCAGAGGGGAAGCAAATGTTACTGACCTTTATTGTCTGCTGCTATAAATCCCAAAATGTTTTCATGACGTAACATTACGGTTTGATAAATCTCTGCCTCACGGAACCATGAACGTTCTTCTCTAGAGGAGAATATTTTAACAGCAACTTCTTCTCCTCTCCACTTTCCTCGCCAAACTTCTCCAAATCGACCTTTTCCAATACTTTCTTGTAACACAATAGTCCTTGCAATTGTTCTCTGAACAAGCAATGGTAAACCTAAAGATAAAAAGAAATAGTATTCATCACAAACAATCAAAAACAGTATAGGTTTCTAATACCACCACTGCACATTCAAGAGTAATCCAGAACGTGTAACCTTTAAGCTCTACTTTCAAGGAATTTACAATCTCAATGAAGTGATAAAGATCACATTTGCAAAAACAATAATTCATGATAAAAGGAAAATAATAGACACAATAAAAGAATCCAGAAACTCTTGCTTAGAAGTTCAAAGTAAGCTTTGTAAAGTAGGTTGAATTCAGACTGTCTTTTACAGAGGGATAGAACCAAAGTGCTCAGAAAGGAGGAATGTGCAAACAAAGGCAGAAGAAGAAAATGAACCATATGTGTTTAGGGAACCAGGCTACATGAACAGAAAGGGGATGGATGTGGAAAAGCACAGGAAGAGAAGGGAAGCTGCTACCAGAATAGGAAGAATAGTGAACGCCAGGGTCAACGTGGCCATTGAGAGCTGTGGGTAAATGAGGAACTATTAAAGATTTCTGAAACACGGGCATGAACAGGGAAAATTATTTTAAAATCTTACTTTAGAAAGATGGATCTGATAACAGTTTCACTGGTGGGAGGAGAAAAGTATGTGAACACAAGACACACAGAAGTAAATTATGACCTAATTTTTAATAAATCAGTAAAATGTATCACAGAAACCACTTCAAGACAGGCAATTTACTTGCTGGGAACTGGCTGCCTAGGCAACAATAGTATCTTAAAGAACAGTATCAAGTAACTTCACCTGATAATAGGACATTGATATTTTTACACCAATTAAAATGCTTTACTCCCAAATACATATTTTAACATATTGCCACTCTTATTTCATTTACAGAAAAGGATTTATTAACTACTTAAAACATTTAAGCAACACTATATTTGGGACTATTCCAATATATTTAAAAATCATACCCCCCACAGACTAAGGCACTGTAATCTTAAATTATACTGACACTGACAATTAAAATATCAGTGAACTCATCCTAGACAATTAATTTCATGAACTCATCCTAGAAAAAGTGCTACATACCTCATTGATGAGTATTGATCACTATGGTCACCTTCAAAGCACTCCCCTTGGGAAGCCATGCACCAATGCCAGCACCTAGTTTACTCTTCAAAGCAATTTTGGAACACTTTTTCCAGAATGGCCATCAGAGCTGTTGTCATCCCCAAAATTTGATGCTTGTTTGCAAATTTGCCACCGTGCACTCCTATGTTGACAATACTGTACAAACAACTTGATAAGGTGTCATAACCTTGGCAGGGAATGAAAACAGCTCTGATAGCCATTCCAGAAAAAAGAGTTCCAAAACTGCTCTGAAGGGTGAACTAGGCGCCAACACCGGTGCACAGCTTCCCAAGGGGAGTACTACAAAGGTGACCACAGTGATACTCAGCAGTGAGGTTTGTAGCATTTTTCCAGGATAAGTTAACAAAATTAATTGTCCAACCTCGTATATCATGTTCTACACTAGTGTTTAATTTATACCATCTATTACACATAAATTTGTATCATTTATAATCTATCTTGAGAGTTGCTTGCTAGATTAAATTAACCCAATGGTAATACACGAAATCTCTTTGGTTCCCTGATACCAATGCTTATAAATCCAAATGTTAAATTTTTAAAGTGATCAGAAGTTTTTCTCTTTTCATCTGTAAGTTTCTCAAATGACTCCTCTTCTCCCTTTGCTCTGTCTCCTGAAAAGTAGTTAGCAGTCTAATTATGAACAACTGTTCTTATGTATATAAGGAGACTACTAGTTAACAAAAGATTTGTGCAAAATCCTTTTTTAAATCAAGGAGCTCTTTTGTATTATGAAAAATCAACTCCTAACTATGTTGTTTACTGTAAATACTAATTTACTAAATTTTCTAGTCTTTGAACAGGGAGGGCCACACCATGTACTTAAAGATTTAAAATGTACTAAAGAGTTAATTTCGGGGGGTTAATGTGGAAATTAAAAAGACAAGAAATAAAGAAGGGGAATTATAAATAGGAAGTCTGAAAATGCCTGAGACCTTCAGGATTCATGTAAATGGTATGGTCAATAAAGGACAAAGGAAAGTTTTTGTCTTCCCCATTACCACTAGATTCTAGATGCAGATCTAAAATTGAAAACCAAATCTAGATTCCTATTATCTATAATATGATAAATTCGGTTACTATAACCCACATGAATATCAGAGCATTTTAAAAAATAGTAATTTTCTTCTAAAGACAAAAGCAAACAGGTCTGTGCTCACTTCGGTAGAACATATACTAAAAAAAAAGCAAATAGGCCTAATTTAGATGTCTAGATTCTCTGCTTTACTCTTTTGTAATTTTAGAACTGTCTGAGAGAGACTTCAATAGAGAAACAGCTTCACATCAGTAAACAACAGAAATAAGACATGAACAGCATGCATACAAGAGCTGTCTGGAAAAAATCTAGCCATTATCAGTATAATTAGAATGGTTAATGCCTCTATTTTTCATATTATATGGCTAGATACTTTCTGGACAGCCCTTGTACATCATAAGTGATCATAAGCATAAATAAGACATAAGGAACACTGGCCTAAGAGACTTATTCTCTTTCAAAAACTGGCACACCTGTGCATGCTCACACACATTTTACAATCCAAAGACAGCTTAAATATGGGCTCATGCACAGCCTGTGGTTCAAGTTCACGGAACAGGGGTAGGCTAGAATTAAGGTTAGACCTACCAGAACTCAGTTCTTCAATGTCTTCCCCACAGTTTCCAAGTTAAAAGCAGTCTTTTAAGAGAGAAAGGTAGGGCCTTCCTTCAACTATGGTTATGGTACTGAGTAATAAACATGTGAGTTCATAACATGAAATGTTTAGTTTTACCTTGTCCTCAAATGAGTGAAAAAAGCTAAAAAGAGAATTTTCTACAGACTTTTTACTTACTAATGGGCACAGGTCCCATGCATGGCTTTAAGACTTTATAACAGGGATGTCCAATCTTCTGGCTTCCCTGGGCCACACTGGAAGAACTGTCTTGGGTCATGCATAAAACACACTAACACTAACAACAGCTGATGAACTATTTAAAAAGTTATTTTAAAAAATCTCATAATATTGTAAGAAAAGTTTTCAATTTTGTATTGGGCCACATTCAAAGTTGTCCTGAGCTGCATGCAGCCCGTGGACCACAGGTTGGACAAGCCTGCTGTAGAGGATAGCGGTCTCCCTCTCTTAGTGTCCTTCCAAAACAAGTAAAAAATAAATCCCCTTTGGTTTAAACATAAAACACTGCCATGCCAAAATCCATGTCAGGGGACAATTCTGGCACTTAGCTAGTCTACTTCCAATCCCACAAAAATCAACAAACAAAAGTGAGAAAAACAAACATCCCAGGGGCCATGGACCAAAAAAGCTGTGTTAACTAACAAGGTGGTTAGGACTTTTTTCCAGAGTGAGAAAATGACAAAAAATTCATTATCTTAATAAAAAACTAGGCCTGAGCAAATAATGGCAATTTCGTGTTTAAAAAGGAAATAACATTCACAATTCCAAATACATTTTCTGTCATGCCTGTTTGCAAATACAAAAATTAAGTGGCTAAACAATCCTGAATAGAATGGGTAGCTGAGGATCATTTGAACATCTTTGAACTTCATCACCTATATGAGAATATTATCCTTAATTTTACCATCTCACACAGTCATGGGAAGACGAGAATGCTTTGAAATTTATACAACCATGAAGTTGTTGTACTGACTTACTTCAGCAGTAAAAGTAAGTTCTAACCTGTCTATACTACACTAGCCAAAGTCAGATATAGGTTAAGTTTAAAGATTTTTATTAATCTCAAAGCTGGAAAAGCATTCACACTATCTCAAGTTTTAACTAAGCCAAGTGGTTTAGCCAAATGATAAAATAAATAATAATTTTAAAAGGATTTCTTAGGAAAAAAGAAAAACAAAATTACATTACCTGATCCAGAACCTGATGTTGTCATATCATAAATTAAATCTTTTAATGTAGTGCCCTCTGAAATAAAAGGACGATCTAATGAAGGGTCCTCTTCATTTGGCACCCGATGGTGAATGACAGTGCGGTTATGGCAGATGTAGACCATCAACATGAGAGAGATGCACACGAAGCAGACTGGTCCAGCAATGACAGCTGCCAGTTCAACAGGACCAAGGCCAGGTGATGGCTTTCCTGAAAAGGGGCCTCAAATGAAATAAACAACAGAAGCACTGTAGGTGGCATCCATAATTTCCTAATCCTTCACATTTCCTGCAGTTGGCTACCACCACCCATAGTCATATAGCCTCATTCCAGCAGCTCACAGGGCTGGAACTCAGAAGTGACTCATTCAGTCTCCTCCCACTGGCTCTCCTATTGTCACCAATGAGGTCAGCATCCACTTCTTCTTCCTGTATCTTCCTGTATTCTTCTGGCATCATCTAAATAACAAGGTCAGCTACCACCAACATTCTAGAACCTCCCCATTTATCACTCTCAGATAACTAATAAAAGAACCAATAATATGGAACAACTCTCATTAAAGTCTTAAGTCTTTTTTTTTAAGTAGTTTTGGCTTGTGTTCTTATTCCAAGGCCAGTGTATTCTCAGAGCAGAGAGGAAATAAAGGTATATATAGAGACGAGCACAAGTAAAAAATAAATTATGCACAGCCTCACCACCCCAAAACACATTTGTATTTGTGTGCGTGTGTGTAAATGAGGGCTGTCTAGAAAGTATTCAGCCATTAATATGAAACATAGAGGCATTATGGCTGGATTTTTTTCCAGAGAGCCCTCATATATCTCCCAATTTTGTTCAGGCAAAATATATCTTTCTTGTTGTTTTAAATAGAGTGTGCATGTATATACTTTCTAGTCTATCTTAAGTATTTGGACTTAAAAATTTAAGATAATTTATTTTCTTATAATCTCTTTTAATAATTAATGTTTTACACTGTTTCAGAAATACATTAATTACAATTATTTTGGCATTCATTCTTAGCCTTGCTGGTTCACTGCACACCACCATTTCTTTCATATCACACCTTCCCATTCTTGAGATCTTTGCTGTTAATTGGTTCCAGGAGGCACAACAAGTACCAAGTATCAGGACAAAAATGTTCACATCAAAATGCATTGAGTACCAAATTCGACGAGGTTCAAAGCAGCTGAGTACCAAGTCATGACTGTATGAAATCTTAATTCTAGTAATTTCTTTCAGGAAGAGTACATGTATCTTTATACACTGAATACTTAATTATTTAGAGATACCTGTCACCTTTATATATGAAAAATCTTGGCTTAGGTAATGAATTCCGCATGTTCCTTTGCCATTTAAAAAAAGCAGAAAAAATGTGAACTTTTTCCCCATTTTATAGTAAACTAATGTTCACTTTTGCTGAATACATTATACTATTGTTTCTCTTTATTCTTAAAATTACTATCTTTTTCATTATATGTATTTGGATAAGGTTTTTTGTTTTTTTTTTTTTTCCATTAATTTTACACAGTATTCTTCTCCTTTGTCTGCCCTTATGTCTTTTTCTGGAATTTTTATACTAAGTACATTGGATCACCTAGATCTGTCCTCTGTACCTCTTATTTGGCTCACCAACTGCCTTTTTCTCTGAGCTGTAACAATTTCTCAAGCTTGTCTTGCCTTAAGCGTGTCTCACACTTGACTAAAATTACAATGTCCAGTCTGCTGTTCACTTTCAGTATTGCATTTAAAAAAAATAATTCATCAATTAAGCTTATTATCTGAAAGCAATCTTTAACAACTGTGAAATGTTCACATTTCATGGTGAACAACTGAAAACAGACCCTGGACTGTCTGAATGTTCTTCCCTATCATGTGCTAATAAATGTATTTCAAAAATGACATCTACTCTGATTTATCCAGTTCAGTTTACATCTTCTGAACCACTGAATCTTTTCATTTGGTCATTTTTTTTTTGGCTGTTTGTGAATCAGGGACCTGGGAATAAGGGAATTATGTATGTTTAACATTAAAAATGAAGTGAGTCCTTCAAAAGATTTTTTTAGTTTCTTCAAGCCCAAACAATGGACATGGGAATTATGGAATTAACATTTTATCCTATTAGAATTTCAGAGGCCTACATAGTAGTCAGAAAACTTAAGAATGACAGAGCCTGGCCACAAGGAGCTTCCCTATCGTGCTGCAGTTTTACTTTGCTGTTATCACCTGCACTAGGTGCAGGCCTGCCTCCCTCTGAGCTATGGCAGTACTTCCTACTTCAGTTAGCATGGTGCCGAGACCAACTCTGAGTGGCAAGTGAGCAATGTAATCTGCCCCACTGGGTAGTGAAACCAGGTGTTTCCTAAAGGAGAACTGAGTTTGCTCCTGCAGCCTAACCTCAGCTCCTCAGCTTAAGGTGTCGGTGGGATTTTGGAAGAGGTCCTTTCACTTCTTTTCATATGGTCAGTCAATTCCTCATTCATCTGCACTATAAATTGCAGAAGTTCCTCACAAGTTTAAGCATGCGGGTAATAGCATTCTTCCATTATGCCTATAAGCATTAATACAGGTTCCCCCACTGGAATTTGGAACTTGAGGACAGTGACCGAAGAGTTTAATACATGTGTTCCAACTGACATCTTCTTAAACCAGAAATTTCAAATTAATCTAATCCTACAAGTTTAGCCTTGAAATTCCTGGCTCTGGCAGGACATTTTAAAATGTAAACTATGGTGAAAGACCAAAAACCTAGAAACCATATATAATAATTTAAACATAAAGATCATAAGGCATGGTAAAATTACTGAACACAGGCACCTGGATGGCTTAGTGGGGCTCGCAATTCCCACCCACTGTTGACTGCAGCACTATAGAGGGAAGACGACATTCATGCGCTCTGAGGACACGCTGCTGCAGTGGCTTTGTCAGAATCGCGTCTAACAGGCTACCCTCGAGGCACAACAGACCTCAGAGAAAGTCTACCAAAACACTTTCCCAAACCACACATACCCAGGAATCAGGGTCTTGGCTCCTCTTACCATTCTACAACGATGGCAAGTGCCTTCTTGCCTCTAAACTGAACCAGCTGGGCTAGACGATGTCTAAAATCCCCCGTGGTTCTAAAATCATAGTCAGAGTCTAATAGCTTTTCTTGTATTATCAAGAAAAAAAAAAAAAAGTCTGATATAACAACTTACCAACAGTTGGGAGTTCTATTTTATTGCAGTGGTCCTGATTGCAGCAATACGTTGTAGTAACAGAACCAGTTTTTGAAGACGGTGCACATACAAATGGCCTATCTCGAGGAATAAGGTCGTTTTCAGCTATACACATGCTATTATGTATAACTTTGTCTGTGGTCTCTGTGACAGAGACAAAGCAGAGCCCATCTGTGA
This sequence comes from Lyroderma lyra, assembly GCA_004026885.1. Taxonomy (NCBI): domain Eukaryota; kingdom Metazoa; phylum Chordata; class Mammalia; order Chiroptera; family Megadermatidae; genus Lyroderma; species Lyroderma lyra. Next base: position 52,042 of record PVJL010006471.1, read on the forward strand.
CACAAGTAAAATTGTCTTTTGTGCAAAGGTGGCAGAAACACTGTAATGCTGAAAAAAGAGAGTAAGATTTTATTAGAAAAAATTCTCAAAGTTAACAATTTGAAATTATTTCATATTCACTATGATACATTCCTGATCCTCTTACAGCAATTTCTTTGCACTATTTAAAAAACAAAACTCTTTGTGACTTTCAGAAGTCCCAAATCCTGCTGAGAAGCACACATATAAGTAGGCGCCAAATATGATAAAATTTGGACCCAAGTTTATCGTAACACTTTTTTTCTTCCAAGTACAGAAAAACTGTTACGTTATGAGTCAACTCACAAAGTGACTCCTTTAAAGACTTCCCCTAATTATCACCAACACCTTTCCTTACACACACAAACACACCCTCCGCCATGCCCTCCGAGGAGGTTAACTGTTCTCCCAAGTACATTACTGCTTACCAGAATCACTACTTTGGCTTTTCTCTCCCCTGTGAAACTCTAAGCTCCTTGAGAGCAGAGATCCATATTAATAATTTATGTAAACCTACATTTAACACTAAATGTCTGATATATGAGGTTGGGCAGTTAATTTCTCGAACTCATCCTAGAAAAGGTGCTACATACCTCACTGCTGAATAGCAAGCATTACGGTCACCTTCGAAGTACTCCCTTTGGGAAACTGTGCACCAACACCAGTACCAGTGCCCAGTTCATCCTTCAAAGCAATTTTGGAACTCTTTTTCGGGAATGGTCATCATAGCTGTTGTCGTACCCCAAATGTGACAATTAAGTTCGTGAACCTATGTTGGCTGCACTGTATGAAACAACTCGGCATAGTGTGGCCAACATAAGTGCACGGTGGCAAGTTCGCGAACTTGTCAGATTTGGGGTACAATGACAGTTCTGATGACCATTCCAGAAAAAGAGTTCCAAAATTGCTTTGAAGGGTGGACTAGGTGCTGGCATCGGTGCACAGTTTCCCAAGGGGAGTACTTCGAAGGTGACCATAATGCTATTCAGCAATGAGGTATGTAGCACTTTTTCTAGGATGAGTTCGAGAAATTAACTGCATGACTTCATATAGCAAGCAGCATTCACAGAATACTCAATGAATGAATGACACTATGAGCTCAAGAAACTGCAAAGCACATTTATTTCCTTAAGTCCAATCAAACTTGCCAATTACTTCTTGGCAAGAAAAAAGGAAGAGTCCAGTTATGTAGAATGGCTATCTATTAATGAGACCAAAGAAACCTACTGTATCTAGAAAAAGAGTGACTAGGCAGACAGGTAGGCCAAAAAAAGAAAGCTAGTCTCTGAACAGTCAACTTGCTGTGTAGGAAAGTGTTAACTCAGAGTTGCTCAAACCCTGCCCATTCCCAAGAAAGGCCTGTCTTCAGAACTGGCCCTTGTCCAGTTCCTAGAAGATGAGCTCTGAGCCCCTGAAATAGTCTCTCTGAAAAGAATGCTGCAGCCTGTGTTGACAGAGCTCCAACAAAAACCCTGGACCCAAGGCTCCAGTGAGCTTCTCTAGCTGCAACACTTTGCAAGTACTGTCACATTGTTGCTGAGTGTACCTGTGCAACTGTGCTGGGAGACAACACCTGGAAGTTCACACCTGGTATCTCCTGGACTTCACCCATGTTCCTTGTTCTTTTGATGATTTTAATATGTATCTTTCAAACCATAACCCATGAGTATAGTCCTATGAGTCCTTTTAGCATATCATCGAGCCTGAAATTGGGTGGTCCTGGGGAACCTCAACTCACTTGCTAAACCCAAATCCAGGAATGTAAGGATCTCCTCAAGCAGCTGCTTCTTGGTTGCTGGTGTAATTAACACAGTTATCTATCTTCATAGACCAGAGAGCTTACCTTAATCATTATAAAAACATTTGTTCTTTCTTCATAGTTATTAGAATTAACTCCTTCCAATCATGAAGAAAACTCAAGTATGAGAAAGAGATACAATCATAATCTAACATTTAAACATTGTGGGGAGCCAGCAGTTATTCACGGTGAAGTTTGGTGGTGATTATAGGTCCCCTGGGTATACTTTCCTAAGAAGGGATTTTGAACCAGGAATCCATGGACTGGCTACAGAGAAACATGAATCCCATAAAACCGTAGGCTAAATGTTGAGTGTTATTTGAATTTTCAAGGAGAAGGTTTATAGTTTTCAAGGGAACCACAAAGGGGTATGTTACCCATAAAAGATTAAAACCACCAACAGAGGAGACTGTCATCTTTCCCTCCTGAATCCTCTTAATTAGTCATTCAATCCATGTTTTTTTATCAGTTACTCTACCAAAAACTTATTAGAATACCAAGATTAGTAACTCATGGTCATGATGGTCCTTGAAGAGCTCCAAAGACTAGTGAAGGAAACCATTACAATACAATGTGGTAATTGCGGCATATAAAAAATACTGCTATGAATATTCTCCCAGTTCTGAGGTCTCCACAGCTTCCTTAGAGTACGTAAGTAATAGTTTAACGCTAATAATTGAAACTTTTACTTTTGGGTTCCAACTTAACACTCACATTACAAAAGCTATCTAGGGCCACACAAGTTTCACCATTATGGTAATCGTATCTTTAATGACCTTGGTCTTTACACTTACTATCTCTGCCTAGTTTAAACCTATCCTCTCATGTTTTAAGACACTACTCAAACAAGACCTCTGCCATGGTGTATTCTAAACCTCTTCTTACCCCTAACTGGGCAGTTCCTTTCAATATGTTCTCACAGCCCTCTTAGCATAACTTTAGGATAGCACAAATCAATCTATTTATAGTTTGCTGTTAAAGTATCTCTCATTACACTAGGAAGGGCCAAGATTTTTATTTTTATTTTTTTAAAATTTGTCCTGTTTTCCCATTTTGAGTCCTGGACTCCTACTAGACAGTGATTAGAAAAATATTTGCTAAAGGAGTGTTTGCCAAACAGAAGGCCACAAATATGTCAGGAGAAGAAGGGGAGTCCAAGAATTGTGTGTAAGTTTTAAAAAATATTTTCATTTAAAAGATAATCTAAAATAAATGATAAACATTCTGCATCATGAGTAACCATCATCTAAACAAGGCTTTCACTGTTGCTTCGTTAGTTGTGTTAGGATCTCCTTAAGGCCAAATATCTTATCCTCAGAGCACTCTATAGGAACAAATGTTTCATAGTAATTGTTAACTTTAACTGTAATTGAAAGAGTGAAAAAATACAGGAAACTTGAATCATCAAAGCATATGGAGATAATAGGCATGGTATATTCAAAAGCCAAGAGCTAAAAGCCAATACCATATACACGGTACAAGAATTACATGGGTCCTATCTTTGTAGTATAATTTGCAAAAGTTTGTTAGTAGTAAATATGGTTGTAAGTATGCAATGACTTTTTTTTCCATTCTCACTCCTGTATTAATTGGTTTAAAGAACCATTTAATAAAGATTTCAGTAATGTTGTACTGTTAACCTTGTCTTCAAGTGACCAGACAGCAGACATCTCATTAAATTGAGGAATGTTTGCTGGCAAGTGTTTTGCTTAGGTATGAGGTCTGATGATCCTAAACTTACAAATCCTTGAAGTCATTGACACCACCTTGCACTACACAACTTAGGACAATGGGTACTTGCAGCTTTTAGCATCACTAAAGTTAAAATACAGAAAAAATAGAATTAGATCTAAGGCTATATTTTTTTCTATCCTGAAACCTAAACATCATCTGTCATACTGAATAACTGTATTAATTTGAATTTTATTGGATTTGTAGTTGTCTTTGTATTTAATTTGCAGACTTGGTTTATAGTTGTAAGTGAGCCAATAACATAAAGGTTTTATATCTAGTTTCATGACTATACAATTTAAGTAACATTTTGATAAATACATTCTGTACTTTTCCTTCTAAAGGTGTCATTATATTATGGCAGTGATTATAGGTTCCCTGGGTATACTTTCCTAAGAAGGGATTTTTGAACCAGGAACCCATGGACTGACTGGCTACAGAGAAACATGAATCCCATAAAACTGTAGGCCAAAAGTTGTGTGTATTTGCACTTTCGAGATGTAAGTTTATAGCTTCTTTGAAAAGGTCAGTGCTAAAGAGCTTCTCTTAACAAGTCTTTCAGTAAGAATAGGTCACTAGACAAATATAAACACCATATAATGCAAAGTTTAACTAGGTAAGGGTTTATTTCTTGAGGGAATTTTAAAATTCTTTATCGCCATTCTAAATCAGAATCTTCACTGAATACAAGACTGCTAAATGTATATGGTATAGAAATATAGTGTAGGGAAAAATAAAACAAATTTAAAAATTCTCAATGAATTCATGAGCTTTCATCCCATTTTTAAAAATTCAGTTATTTTATTAATAGATCTGACTACTAGCTAACTCCCTTTTATTAAATCAGCTGTGTAGGTATATTTAATGCATGTACAGGGCAAAATCTCCACCTAAAAAAGATATAGAATGATGTCTAGCTATATAATGATATCTCCTTCCTACCCCAGAACCAAAATATCATTCCCTATTCTGCAGCATTTTAATACCAGTCCATCAATCTGACTCTTTCAGCTAATTCTGCAACTTTTCATTGAGCGTCTCTCCATACCAGATACCTATAAGGGCTATGGGATATAGGACTCAGTAAGACACGGTTCTGGACTGGAGCAGTTGGCTGGAGTGGATGCGTAAGGCATGGAACACATCATTAAGACCCAGAATCCTGGGACACGGATCCAAGGGCTTTGCTGCCACTGAGGCAGGAAAGACAGAAGGAAAGCTTCACAGGCTCTGCAAGCGAGAACATGGGAAACACATCTATTTTCTAGATAAATGATGAGAAAGCCATCCTGACAGGGGTTTCTCCTCAGGAGCAGGATTTCATCCTTGGTGGTTAGCATTCAAGTGTTAATAAGACCAGCAAATTTAAGTAACTAAAATGCTCATCACAGTGGTTTCATTTCATCAGCAAAATGAACACACTACCTTCCTGACTTATCCCATCATCTCATTGAAACTATCAAATGAGATACTGCACATTACCACATTTTGAAACCATTAATACAAATTATGTGAACATACAGAATTATCACATATAATAAACAGCACTGTTCCAAACAGTTTTTATTTGTAAGCTACCAAAGAAAAACACCACTTCCCAAAAACAGCGCCTAAAATTCCACTGGAGAATCCTAGACCAACATAATCACATGAAACATTGAAGATCATCTAGTTCTAATCCGCTTCTACCATTTATTAATAAAGAAACCAAAACTTAAGAGTACTAAAATGATTTACAATAATATTCTACCCAGGTTAGAGGTAGATGTAAATTCCTAACATATGATCATCATAACACAAATAAAATAGATATGGCTCTTTTCTGTACTGGTATCCATATGTTAAATCAAGCTTGTCAAGGCTTCCTGGTGGTTCAGTGGTACAGGTTTGGACCCTCAGAATTTGACTTTTCTGCTTCATAACAAAGATAAGAACCAAACTCCCTGTTTAGTATCTTTCTCCCTCCTTGGCCACCTTTTCCTTCTGTGCCCCAATCTCCATCAGTAGCCACAGATTCTTCAATTCTAAGATGCACATTTTCCCACACTTTAACATTTCTGAAATCTGTACACACTTTACAATCAAGGTCAAACGAAAACTCCAGCTTCAGAACAAAAAGGTTAAGACATGTTGCTTCTGCAACCTATGCATGTGCACATTTGGCTCGGCATGGAAAGTATTCTTCACTGAATCATCACTTTTAATTATTTGCATTGGTACCTCTCTTGCAACTAAAATTTAACTTAAGCTTGATCCCTATTAAAATGTCTTCATAAAGATTTCATTATGATTCAGCACTACAATGAAGAGCTATCATGTTCACAGAAAACTGTCAGTCTTGGGCTAGGAAATACAATTACTAACAATAGAAATTTCCAAAAACTGTGGAATAAATCACAGAATTTTCAAACTCTGAAGATGTTGGTGTGATGTGACGGACTATCAGAAACCAAGTACCTAGCTGTCAAAGGAAGTGAATAGTAAAGAGAAACAGCAGGACCCTTGGTGTTATCATCTTCACCGTATTACAGTATCAGAGTGATAAATCCTAAATTGAGATTCTGGCTCTTGGTCCCAACTATAAAGGAAATTTTCATCATTGTCTCATTTCAGTGTCTGGAGGTCACACATCAAAACATTATTACTTCTACTAATTATTACTAATGCCAGGGCTGCCAAGGGTTAATTTACAAGCCCATATACCTGGCTAGAGAAATGGAGGGGTAGATAGCCAGTGAAGAGTATATAGAACAGACATTTCCATGAACCTTGTTGATTAAATAAAAATTAGTTCCAGAAACTTGTCTTTCCAGGGCTAGAGTGGCAGTGTCTATATAACTCATCACTCTTTTTATGCATACACTTCAAAACTCTTTCTTTTTCCAACTCTTGTTGGTCTTCTATCACCTGTCTTCCCCCATCAAGAACTTGACTGAAACACCTCATTTAAATTCATTAGTGATACCTTTCTGTTGAATTTAATGTTCCTTTCTAAATTTTTTAGAATGAGACACATTAACACACCTTATTAGTTTACATGATACTATACTTCCCTAACTAACTTACACCACTAAGTTCCTTTGCTACATCTTAACTTCCTGGCCTTGCACTTGTGCTCGACTTGTATTTTAACTGCCTCCCATGAAGCATTCTGTTTGGCTTGCCTTTTAGTGCAAAGTCACCATTTTCAAAAGCAAATATAGCTTATTCCTTTTACAGTGATATCTGTAATTAAAAAAAAAAAGAAAAACAAAGACTCCTAGGTTCCTTCTAGCTGAGACAACTCAGCAATTAAAAAGAAAGAGGAGAATGAAGATTTCCTCACCAGAGAATAAATTTCAGTATTTTTACCACTCTGACTTTGCTGGTGATGACCCTTCTTTCCCTTAACCTGCCATTATACCACAATTAAATACTTGACTACACAGTGAAAGTAATTCCAAATACAGCAGACTCTCAGTTAACTGGCACTCATGGGGATTAGTAGATGCCAGACAAATGTAAGTAGACTCCCCGTTAACCGGAACTCAAGGAACTGGCACTCTCAAGCAACCAACCTGAAACTTTGTCGGTTGCTTGAGTTCCGGTTAACAGAGAGTCTACTGTATTACAAATATGTACCACCAGGCAGGTAAAGGGGCAAACATGCATAATGCCTTTTATTCAGTCTGCTTAGCTACAGTTAAAAGCAGACCACACCATTACTGGCAAAGGTGAAGGCAACAGTTAGAAGTTTTAACAACTCCTTTCAGGTACTAATGTCAACCCTTATAAACATCTAGTCTACTCCTCCACTCCAGTCCTTCAGAGTAATCTGCCTTCCCCTTTTCTCTCCACTCTCAACGCCATGCCCCATCTCAAAGAGGCCTGTCCTCTCTTTTCTCACTCTTCTATCTCTGGGGAAAGCATACCATATAGGTTCTCTCCTAAAAAAAAAATTCTGCATTTGTAAACAAGGCCAACACTCAGACTTTCTCCAGCCTACTGCCCTGGGTTTTGTTCCTCAAAGGCCTCAGTGGTTCTTCTCAATTCCACCCCCATGGGGTTACCCTGAAGCAGCAATGTCAAAGGGAGCCTATTAAAATAATGTGCATCAAACAATGTGAAAATAAATTCTCCTCTAGTCCAGATAATATTTCACTCCCAAATTTAGGGCTTCAAACAAAAATGTCATTTCTCCAGATAAATTTCATTTATTTCTGCCACCTTTAAAAGCCCCTTAAGAAGCATCATTTGTAATTCAACACACACCTCTATCTTGGAAGAATGGGGGCACTCCTAGGTTCTCAATCACTGGTTTTCCACAACACCTTCATTTTCCAGTCACCTAAGCTCCATGGAATCAGCTGACATAATGTTAACTGTTATCAGAGCAAACACACTAAGAACAAACTGCCTAAATGGCAAAATGAGATTTAACAGGGGCAATTAATACAAAGGCCTTAATTCAGGTTCAAAATCAAATGAACTGCACAAGTCCAGGATAGATTCACTTAGCATATTTGGAGAATCTGTTTAACAACAGATTTAAAAAGAGTCAACAGCATTAACTGTTCACTGTAGTCATGGTGATGGGGGAGACAGAGGGAGAACTGGGCACAAAATCCCACAAATGTCCAATAAAATAAGTAATCAGTAAGTGTTGCCTGAATATCAATCTGCCACATAAATATGAGTCAGACAGTCAAAGAATTAATTCAACAAAGTCCGATCTGAAAGGTACCTTAGCAATGGAGACAATCACCTCATTTTATAGATTCTGCAACTGTCAATTTATCCTGCCCCTATACTAAATCCAACAATGAGATCAGGATGTGGTAAATTTTTATTTCATTAAAAGATGGTTTACTAACTACAGCTCCACCCTTCAATGGAACTGGATGCCTCAGAAGGTTATGACTTCTCTGTCATTAGAGATATTTAAGCAGAGGCTTAATGACCAAGTTAGAGTTCATGAAGTAGGGATCTCCTGCACTAAAGATTGGTCTAAAAACTCTACAATCCTTTAAATAGTAAGATTCTTTTATTTTGCAAGTTACATCAAATGTTATGCTTTCAGTTATTGACAAATTCAACTTAACATCTTCAAGGCACAATTACAGCAAAGCACTTCATTTTCTCACTATTTATTTCCTCCGTTAAACTGTGAAGTTCTTCAGCTCTGGGACTGCGTTAGTGCTTAATGCATTTCTGTATCTCTAGATCCTGGCACACAGGAGATTTAGTATGTATTTCTTGAATAAACATCCAGGAAATACAATAGACTCTCAGTTAACCAGCACCCACGGGGATTGGTAGATGCCAGATAAATATAAGCAGACTCTCCATTAACCGGAACTTAAGCAACCAGCACTCTCTAGCAACTGGCAAACAAATTACTCTGCATGCTTAAGAGCGTTGGTTGCTTGAGTTCTGGTTAACAGAGAGTCTACTGTATCTCTTTAGCATGTGGGTAGCTGCTATCACCAGGGTCATCAATAAAATGGCCACACAGCACATTTTCTCTTTTACAAACAGTTACTACCTTCATTTCTGAAGTCCTTTCACCATCTCTCAGTGATCACCTTTCACCTTTCCAAAATTCTCACTTAGGTACCTCCCTCAAGCCTATCTGATGTAAAATATCCCATTGTCCAGAATAACCTCTCTCTCCATATAAACGGAAGGCAACCTAACACTCTCGAAATTACAAATGAACATTACCCTGTGACTCAGAAGACATGTAGCCTAACAAGTAGCTTACAAACATGATTATTAATTTCCTAATAGTTTAGAGTAGATTGTTTCTAATCTTTCCTATGCATCTAATCTATCAATAGAACTGGTAAAATAACATGATGGTATAAAATGAAAGACCATACAGCTACCAAAAAAAAATGTTTTCTATGTACTAATGTAGACCAATCTCCCTGAGATGTATTAAGTCAAAATCTGTATAGTGCAGTACAGTGTATCTGAAGTAGTAACATCTGTGCTAAAGAAGGCAAGGAAGGAGGGAAAGAGGAAAATACATATATCGGCAGAGGACATGTATATATCGCAGAGTATCTCTTGTTAGGATACAAAAGAAATAGGTTACACTGGCTTCCATGGAAGGGAACTGGGTACCGGAGGATAGGAGCAGGAGGTGACCAAAGTTTAAAAAAGTTAAAATGCCTCTATGCTCCATCCCTTTTCCTGATAACTAACTCCAAATCAGGATATTTACCCTATGGAGTACAGCTACTTCATGTCAATTTCAAAACTTTAAGGTTCTTTCGGGAAAATAATTTGCAAAGATATAATAAGAGACTTGGAAAGGTCTGTATCTCTTAATCTATTAGTTCTTAGAATTTTGTCTAAGTTAACAACAGGAAATCAGAGCAAAGATACAAGCACATCGATGTTCATTACAGATTTTATGGCTGAAAACCTAAATGGATGGCAATAGGACAATGAGAATAAATTATGAAACAACTGAATACTATATAGCCATGGAAGCTGCTATTTTAGAAACCAGTTTAAGGACAGGAAAATGGCCATACTATTAAGGCTGTATACAATGTGATTACAATTCCATTCCCATCAAGTGATCTTGTTTTTGTTACACTTCAATAAATTGAGGGGGTTATGTCAATATATAGAGCAGATATTCACACTCTGACTTTCTCTAGCCTCTGAAAATAAATGGAAAACCCTTTATTTCTTGATGGTATTAAAACAATAACTGAATTTCTTAATTTTCCCCAATCTACACACTTTAACAGTTTCTTATTAGATTTTACGTTGACTAATGGATATTACAAGACCATGATAGTTAACCTCATGGGTTTCAGAGACAAAGAGATTTAAGTATGAATCCTATCTATGCCAGCCAGCCTCTAACCAGTGGTTCTCAACCTGTGGGTTGCGACCCCTTTGGGGGTCGAACGGCCCTTTCACAGGGGTCGCCTAAGACCATCAGCAAACACATATTTCCGATGGTCTTAGGAACCGAGACACCACTCCTCTGTCCATCTCCAGGCGGGTCCACCCACATGCAGATATGCCCACATACCAGTACCCAGCATGATGAGATAATCGCGCCAATCCCATCAAATACACCCTGTACAAATACAGGTGTATGTGACAGGGTTGGCGTCATAGTGTACTTATGCGGACCAGTCACACATGTGTAGAGAGCAGCTACCAATAATTTTGTGGTTGGGGGTCACCACAACATGAAGAACTGTATTAAAGGGTCACGGCATCAGGAAGGTTGGGAACCATGGCTCTAAGTAATCCTGAGGAAGCTGCTTAATGTTTTTGAGTCCATTTTCTAAATTCATAACCATAGCAATCTCATAATGTTTGAGGGTTAAATCAGGCAATATATATAGAATACTTAGCAGAGTGACTAGCACATAATAAAATGCTCAAATATTCATTTATGCACTCATTCAACAAGTATTTACTTAGCACCTACTATGTGCCATTCCCTGTTCTTGTAGAACTGGACAGAGAATTAGAGTAAAGCTTTATACAGCTCTAGGAGGCAATATTAATATAGAATATAATGTAAACAGTGTGCGCAGAAAGCAGTGAACATTCATGGTAGTTATTTCTTTTTCTCCATTCACAGATAACCATACAGAGTTTCCCAGCAATATGACTGTTTGAACAGGGTTAACCCAAGAATTTCACTATAACAGCATCAGAAGTACCTACAGGAAAGTATATTTTTCAGTTCCTACCCAAATTAACAAAGTGCTGGAACACAACCAGTGTGTACTTTTATATGTAATACCCCTAACTAAGAATCCTAACTTATTAACCATAAAATGTTCATGCTGGAAGGAACCTAACAATTACTTGATCCTAACCTCTTACTTTATAGAGGAAGAAACAGAAGGGCTCCCTAAGAGTCACATCAATGTTATCTATTTAGAATACATAATTTATTCTAAAAGCCAGAAAGAAAAAAAAAAAAGGATTTTAAATAATCTAATGGTAACCACCCCCAAATAAGACAAAGGACTCAACCCTTACTTTCCCTTTGGGAAAGCAAGAGTAGCCGCAGATGTTGACTTGGTTGCACAGATACTAAGGTCTAGTGATGAACCTAAATGAAAGTGGCAGATTACTCTGGGCTAGGGGAATGACATAGAATTGTGGTCAGAGAACAAAGTGGTAACCATCCACCAACCTGCCTTTGAATTAAGGGCAGAGGAGAGTTCCACCTGGGCCAGCAAACAGCAAAAGAACTACTGGAGCCATAGTTGGAGAAATGAGCTGACAGTATTGAGCAGTTACTTTTAGAAGTAGAGAGCAAGATCTGAACACCTTTTTCTAGAAAAGCACGGTGTATGTACCCTGTGTAGAAAGAAAGAATACACCTTTAGGAGGACAGAGGTGATCAGGACAAGATTCCTACTCTCAAGAAGTCCATAATGGAGTTCCCTGATGGTGCAGTGGCTTAAGGCATCGGTGCTGGTGCTGTCAGTGCTGCGGCCTGGGTTCAATTCCCAGTCAGGGAGCTACCCACATACCAAAAAGCAAAAAAAAAAAAAAAAAAAAAAAAAAAGAAGTCCATAATGTAATGCAGAAAATAAACAAGCCACTGGTAAAGGGTAAGGCAGAAAAGGGAGACTTCTCTCAAAGATTAACCCTAAACTGAGGCCTAAGGAAGGCTAAAGAAGAAAGGAAGGTCATTCCAGAGAGATAATATACAAAGATACTGCACAGAGTCAGGAATAAGAAAGTCAGGCAGTGTTAAGAAAATGTAAATAGATCATATAATCATCTTGCTGTAAACAAAACCAAAAACAATGATGAAAATCAACACCTATTTATAATAAAACAAAAACATCACCATACAAAAGTCATCATCTTTTCTTAAACTAGCAACAAATAGAAAACAAAATTTTAAAATGTATCATTTTTCAAAATCATAAAAAATCAAATACCTACAAAGAATCTAACAAAAGACATGTAGGCCTCCACAGAGAAAGCTTCAAGACCTTATTTATTTGATAAAAATTTCAAAGGATACTGTAAAGATGTCACTATTCTGCAAAATGATCTGTAGATTCAACCAAATCAAATCAAAATCCTATAGATTCGTGTGTGTGTGTGTGAATTATCAAGCTGATTCTAAAACTTACAGGGAAAAACATCCCAAGAACAGTTAAAGCAATCTTGAGAAACAAAGCTTTCAGAAGATCTACACTACTAGACACCAAGACCCACTACAAAATAGTAATGATTAAGGCAGTGTGGTATTATTGGCAAAGAGATCAATGAAATAGAGATTCCAGAAATGACCCTCACATATACCACTGCTTGATTTATGATAAAGGTGAAACTGCAGGATACTGGGAAAAAGAAGGTTATTACCAACAAACAGTGCTGGATCAACTGGCCAAACATTCTATTTAAAAACAAACAAAAAATACACCTCATCCCATAATAAAAAATCAACTCCAGATGGACTACACATCTCAATATGAAAGGTAAAACAAGAAGCCTTTTAGATGAAAACACAGGAAAATATTTTCAAAACACTGGGTCCAGAAAGACTCATCAAATAGGATTCAAATAGCACTAACCTTAAAAAAAAAAAAAAAAAAAAAAAAAAAAAAAAAAAAAAAAAAAAAAAAAAAAAAAAAAAAAAAAAAAAAAAAAAAAAAAAAAAAAAAAAGCAAACAAAAAAACACTGAAGTTCAACCACATTAAAATTAATAAAAAAGAAACCATTTTCCTTTGTCATTTTTCTGTTCATGTCTTTTCTTTTTTAGATTCACCAAACATGTATCTATTTTAATAGTGTGTTTACATATAACTAATTTGGGGTTTTATGGATCAAAACCATTTTTCCTAACTTTTTTTCTAAATCCTGATTTTCTTTGTATTTACTTACCTTGTTCTTTCTCTAGCATGATTTGTAATCTTGCTTTCAAATTTTCCTTTGGGTAATGCTTTAGCAAAACTCCCACTAGTTTCAGTATGCAGAGCTCTTGTTCATTTCTAAATACCTTGTAATTACAATACTATTACAATTGTAACTTTTTTAATACAGGGATTATTTAGAAAAATAATCTTATTTTCCAAGTAGATATAGTATTTATTTTGGCTAGTTCTTCTCCTTTTTTTTTGGGGGGGGGGGGTTGTGATTAATTTTCAAGTTGGGTGTTCTTCATAGATCTCCATTATCATCAATTTCCTTGGAAACTCCAGAGTTATTTTAAAAGAATACTGTTCATAACTACAAAACTGGAAGATAATTAAATCTTTACCGTGTTATTTAAATATTGCTTTCTTTATAAACAGTGAAATTATCAATTTTTTCTTGTATTTTTAACTGCTTGGCCTTACGTATTTTGACACTATTAGTTGCATACAGATTTATGACATGTCTGGAGAGATGGTACCTCTTTATCTAGAAAAAAATACACTTCTTCCTTCTTCTCTTTCATGCTTTTGTAGCTTGAATTTTATTTTGTCAGGTATTAATCTTACCATAGCTACCTTATTTTGTCAGGTTTGTCTTTATCTATTCCACTATTTTCAACTTCTTGATGTCACTTTAAGTGTCTCTTGAGTAGAACTAGATTTGCAGGCCTCTGTATGTGTGCATATTAAACCAATCTAAGAATCTGTCCATTCAGCAGGGGAATTCGACTTTTTATATTTACCAAACATTCATGAACTTACCATTTACCATACATTTACCATTAATTTTTTTTAACTTAGATTTTACTTTGTATTGATGTTATATACTGGTGGTGCCAAAAAAATGTATACACATTTTAAGCAATGTTATCTATGTATTAATACTACACAAATACTGATGGTAACCACTTTGAGCATCTCTTGTAATTGCAGAAGTTAAACATGACTTGTAATCATCTTTTGTTATCAATATATATTGAGTATTACAATTTTAATACGGTATTTTCCTTTCTTAAAATGTGTATACATGCTTTTGACACCCTCTGCATATACAGAGTTTAAGGTGTCAGATCAATGAAACTGCTACACTTACACTTACTTACACACACACAAAGGTAGCCGTTCCCCAACACTCAACGCTTCGTAATTCTTGCTCCACGGAAGCAATCACACCTTTCTACTTTTAATTGAGGCTCTCGGCATTTAACTTTATACATTTCCACCCCTTTGCAGAACCAAGAAAAAAACTACTGAATTTAGCCAAAAGGTAGATGATAGGTACTGTAAGAAATTTCAAAGACTTAGTGAACCACATATATAGTTACACAAGCTTTAATTTTCTTGCCTTCTCTAGTTTGAAATGTTCATCTTCCTTGTCAAAATGTCAAAGCAAGCAGTCATCTTGAGGAACACAGCTGAACTAAACCAAGCAAAGACAGAAAAGCCCAGACAAAATAGAGGGGAGTTTATAATTATTTTATAATATTTATATTTTCATATTTGTATATTTTATAAAATTTCTAACCACTGAATCCTCCTTGGTGCATGAGAAAGCAAGTATCTCGTGTTGTCTGAATTTTCAAAGGAACACTTACCCTTTGAGACTAAACTGTATATATAAAAATTGGAGCTTGGGATGCACTGTAAAACAACCTAATCAAGTTTTCAGACCTCACAATCTGGATGTCCAGAGACTTTTTAGCATTAGGAATATGGGTTTCCAACTGCTAGTAGCACTGATATTCACACTTTTATTATTAAAGAAGGCCTCTAAGTAGGGGGTTGATTATTAAAAGAAAGGGTTTGCCAGTGCTTGATGTTACTTATGATCAGGATAGGGTTAACATAGCTAGAAAAATACTGCCAGAAAGTCCTAGCAGGGCTGACGCCTGCAGTTAGGGCTCAAAGAACAGCTACAATTCTGGGAGCACCCTATCCTGGGTCAACACCTGCAGCTATGGTAAACTGAACATCTGAA
Source organism: Lyroderma lyra (assembly GCA_004026885.1). Classification (NCBI taxonomy): domain Eukaryota; kingdom Metazoa; phylum Chordata; class Mammalia; order Chiroptera; family Megadermatidae; genus Lyroderma; species Lyroderma lyra. The sequence goes on from PVJL010006471.1 coordinate 67,476, forward strand.
TTCTGAGAAAACCAAGCCCCCTGCGAGATGCATTCAGAAACACAGCTTTAACCATTTCACTGCACTGACTTTAAGTTTCTTTTTCAAAATGTGTCAAAAAGCCACAAAAAATAAAAAGTTGATATTTTGACTATTATGCATTGGTAACAACATTTTGAACTGCTTTGTATATAAATGACATTATCTTTATTTTAAATTTCTGTTATATGGTAATAAATTTACCATTATATTGAATTTTAGCAAAAAATACTCAAAACATACTGTGACATCAATGCCACTAGATTCTAACAGATAAATCAGAATCTAATGGCACTGACAACACAAAAAGTTTATTACAACATGTTACACAATATGGCACCCAAAACATCTTTGTTGATGACAGCACAAGTCACAGGAAAACATATTTAAAAATCTTGTAAATAGAGAAAAGTCCTTGAACCAGTTTCACACTGAGTAACAATTTACAATAATTGTAGTATTTATATTTTTAAATACAGTTAAGGTGGTACATTTTATTAAAATAAATGATTAAAGTATAAAAATTTCCTGTTGTTACTCATTCTTAAAAAACACAAAACTATAGAAAAATGTACATCTGCTTTTTTGAGCTTGTGGGGTAAACTCGAATGCCACAGTCAGAGGATGGAAATATTCATTCAGATGTGTCTGAACGCTGCAGCGAAAGGGTTAAAAACCCCAGCACACCTTCTCACCGGTGCAGTTTGTCTCCTTTAGACTCTGCCCACTCTGCTTTGAGCTGTCTTAGTAAAACTGCTTTTCTTTTTCTTACTTTGTCTTGTGAATTCTCTCCCAACCCAGAAGCAACCACAACTTGTGCTTCAGAGAACTGAAGATACAGCATAGAATGATGCTATATAGAATTGTGCAGTATATGTATATGCAGCAAGGAATTATGACATCTGTACACAAGTCAACAATTACTAGGCCCTAGCTATGATTTAGAGCAGTTTAAAGGTAATTATACCCATTTACTCTATGAGACTTTTTTTCCCCAGTTTCAGGATCTCTAAGCTAAATTAGATGCAAGAACCCAATTGCTCAGAGCAGCGATTTCCTTAGAACACACCATCTGTTTGCAATGCACAGCTAATTCTGAGTCTGGTGGTCCTTAAAGAGTATTCCCCAAAGGTTTCTGCCTGACTTCTGAAACCCAATTTATTAAAACTCCTCCCTCTTTCTCCTACCATAAGGCAAGTGGAGGATGGATCTGACAAAACTTAAATGATAGATAAGAAAAAGTGAAAAGGCCCTAGCTAAAAGAGTATTTATATGGCTTTTTTAAAGGATAAGGTGGAAGAAACAATTATGATCTTGGGGAGAAAGACTATGAGAGAACAGAAAGAATCAGGCTTATAAACGCATTAAGTATAAAAAGAAAGAGAACAAAAGTAAATTTTACCATGGGAAAAGACAAAGCAAAACAATGGGGAAAAAATAGAGCATTTGCTCACACAAAAGTGATCTACAGCGTTAACTGTGCTAACTGACCTGTTCGTTGGTGGGTTAGGGAATTTCAAATCTGCAATGCACAACTATCATTTCTAATTTAAAAAAGGGAGGTAGAGAGGGAGGGAGAGAGAGAGAGGGAGAGGGAGGGAGAGGGAGAGGGGGAGAGCGAGAGAGAGCGAGAGAGCGAGAGAGCGAGAGAGCGAGAGAGCGAGAGAGCGAGAGAGCGAGAGAGAGAGAGAGAAGAAAGAAAAGGAAAAGAAAATGTGAGAGAAAAGAAAGAAAAGGAAAAGAAAATGTCAAGTCAGACCTGTGATTCTCAATCCCTGGAAAATGTCAAGGAAATGGCCTAGAATGTACTCCTGAGGGCTCTACCCCTCCCACCCTCCCCTCCCCTTGTTTTATTTCCTTTAGCTGTAGCAAGTATTGCTGGTTTTCCTGTTTAGAGAGATCAGTAACAGAAACACATCTGGTGTGATACTATAGATTTTTTTTTCAATTTCTCCCTTTCAACATTTTATTATGAACATTTCAACTACTCAGAAAAACTAACAGAACTGTGAACACCTATATTCCCACCACCTAAGTTCTATAATTGTTACTATTTTGCTATAATGAAGTTATCATTATTTATCTATCTATGCATCCATCTATTAGGGGTCTGATTTGATAGTCAAGAGATCTTCCATAAATTTAGGCGATTAAAAAAAAAAAACATTATTCTCCCTAAAAGAGCCTTGCTTGAGTCAGAAAAGGGATACTAAATGAAGTTCTAAGTGAGGAAGAAGCTAGATTCCTGTTCGGTCATTAGCTGAATTATTACCCTGAAATTATCCTGAAATAACACATAAATCCTAAGCTCCAGTTTCCTCAGCTGTAAAATAAAGTCAGACAAAATGATAATCATCCCAATAAGTCTAACAATACAAATGAATTTTAAAAAAATGATAATCATGCTCTTACTGCTAATCTAAAAATTCTGTGATTCTATAAAAAACCATTTTCTTAATAACTATCATTTACTTCATGTCTTCTATGAGCCAAGAAGTATGCCACAAGTTTTATGTGGCATACATTTAATCTTCACAAGTCTCTTACAATTTGGGGGATACCACATTCATGAAACCTACCAACTACAGCCGCTCCAGCTGCACTTCTCTAAGTGTTCAGTCTCTTCACTTCACATCAACTTCACACTGCGGTGGTGGAACGAGATGGAACTAACAATCAGAAATGATTCTTCCTCATTAAGAAACATGAGCAAACTCTGGCCCCTGGTTTGTAAATTTTCCCCCTAATGTGAAATGAGATAAAATAGCTAAAATTACTTTAACTTGCTTATTTTGGTAAAATAATTACATATAATTATTGTTGCAAGAAATCTACAATACACAATCTTGGTGTTTTTATTTAAATCTGTTGCACACTGAATAACAAAATTAAAATGTCAGTTTTTCAACTGGAGAAAGTACTCAAATCAACAGCCATGTGCTAAACAAAGAGACTCAATTAGAGCACATTATGGTTCGATCAGGAAATGAATACATCAAGCAAAAAAGAAAAAAACTGCATCCATATATTGTGTTTGTGTGTTTGTATACATGAAAAGCCACAGTTACTGCTTTTCTATTTCTATATTCCTCTTCAGGTATAACTATCTCTTCCATGTTCAGTGATCCCAAGTATGTGTATTAGTCCTCACTTCTAGTAGAAAAAGCCATTTGTTTTTGCTTTTTTCCATGGGAGCTATTCGTATTTCAATGCATATTTAAAGATCTTATATTGTAGAAATGTAACAGGATGCCTGCACAAGGTGTCCTGGAACTATAAATATACACTATTATGTAATCAGTGAGGTTCACACCTAGAAAATCTAGATGGAATGGTGATCCTGAAGCAAGTGAACAAAAATAAGGAGGTTCAGCCCTGTTGGTTAGAACAAGGAAACACTGGAAGAGGCCTAAAGTACCTCAGTAGCTGCAGAATAAGAAAGGAAAAGGGAATCTACTCAAGTCATGGAGAGTGATAAACCCAAATTTTTCACTTTATTTCCCAGTGCGCCTTATACCAAAGACTTTTATAATAGATTCTACTCAGTAACAGGGAGAACCTTGTGAAATTGGCATTTTTCTAACCAAAGGAAGTCCTTCATGGTAACATATGTAGGTATCTTTTACATAAATATTGGGGTGACTACACAACCCACATTTGCAGGGCCACGCTTTCTGAGTAAGTGTGGTCTTTCCTAAAGAAAGCCATCATTCCCAACTTCCCTCACCCACGCAGGCAGCTCTTCAAACAGGAAACCCATGCAAAGAGACTCTCTGGACCTTGCTCTCTTGGGCCTGTTTGAAAAAGGCAAATGTCTGGCTCTGTTCACCTCTGGTTGCAGTACCTGGATGATGTGTGCCAAATGGAGACAGGCCAAAAGATAAGGACATGAGGAAAAAATCTTTGTGAGCTAGGTTGAACAGTTTCACGTTCCTTTCTATTCATTATCCTCTAGCTTTTACAAAGCTCGATTTAAACGTCCCAGCCTTACATCAGCTGTTCTGTTGGCAGCAGGGTAAGACTAGTTAAGTGTCCAGAGACCAGTTGGATAGGAGCCTTAGAGTAGAGAAGAAAAGTGGTAGTAACAGTACTAAATCGAACTTTCAATACATGTTAAAGAGGAAGCCCGAGAAAACAAGAATCAGGGCTGCCAGGTCCAGGAACATCTTACCACTTGGGCTTTCTCACTGCATTGCAATCTTTGTGTCAGCCTCTATGTGAATTCTCAATAATAGGCAATGAGATCTATGCAAAATAAGAGTTCCCTTATTATCCTCACTGCTAGAAAACTTGAGCACACCAGTAATTATGCTCAACTACTAAAGCTTTACTCAGCTAAAAGTTATAAATAATTGTTCTCTTTCTTTTCCCCTTTTACTTACTAGTTTTTCTTATATTTCTGGTCATTAGTTTTTGTCTTACTGCCGTTTTTATTTCAAGCTTCCTAAACAAATCCTTTTCTGAAAAATGCCCAGAGTATACAAGCCAATCAATGAATATATTTTTCCCAAACAATAAGAAAGTTACAAAATAGTGCTCTTCTCAAAGCCATGAACACAGGTGGAGAGCCTGTGTGCTGGCTAAAAACAGTGAGCAAAGAAGTTTGGATTACACCTACAAGTACAGATTTCTACAGTAGAAACAGAACTTAAGAGTTAATCAATTCCAACCTCCCTCCCATTTCATAAAAGGAATTCCTTCTACAACTTCTCAATTTATCCAGCCCCTGCCTGAACACTTCCAGTGACAGAACATAGACTCCTGGTTGCTTGAGAGTGCCTGTTAACAGAGAGTCTTACATTTATTCAGCATCTACCAATCCCATGGGTGCCAGTTAACTGAGAGTCTACTGTATCTTGTAATGTTTCATTTTATGACATTCTCATAGTCTTTCCTTGTACCCAGTGAAATCTGCCTCAGTCTATCAATTAATCACAGTTCTTCATTACACAAACATGTATTTCCTCTTCCAAACGACATTCTTTTACTTATTTAAATATATAATATTTCATATTTATTATCTACTGGGATCAGGCTATATACTAGGTACTTTAAGACACTATGATACATTATCTTCATAACTATCATTTAAGTTAGGTGTTATCCTTTGAAAATTGAGTCCCAGAGAGACACACAGATTAGATTCTAACTCCAGACAAGTATGTGTGGGTTCTTGTATCTACTCCTATAAACAAAGATTTTATTAAATTTCTGACAACCAAGTCACGTGATTTGAATGCCTTCAAAATAGTATGTAAAACAAATTAGGTCAATCAAGAGAAATATAAAGATGGCCTATGGATCCAAATGTAACAGTGCTTGGTTCATGGAGAAAAATGAAAAGCATTTAACAAGATAGCCATCAGGGAGCTCTAGGATACAGTAAAGGTGACACTTAAAAAATCACAACCATGACCTGAAGCCAGTACTGTAAATGCATGCCCCAAACAGGAAACTTCTCTTCTACCTCAGTCTAGAACTAGCAGATTCGCAAGAGGCCAATCATATCACAGAGAAAACAGCACAGCTGGAAGGCTAAATTCAGTAAAACCAGAAGAGCACAAATAATTCTGAATATATGAGGGCTGTCCAGAAAGGATCCGGTCATGTAATATAAAAAATAGAGACATTTATGATTTATGGCTGGATGTTTTCCAGACAGCCTTCATATACTTCTATGGTATTAGACACAAGGGGTGGGAGTGGGGGAACCAGGCACAAAGCATGGACCTGCAACCCTGGAGGGAAGAATATTGCAGTGAACTGAGCAAGATTACATGCAGATCTAAGCTAGGAATTCAGGGTCAAAATAAAAACTACTCCACTTACAGTGGGAGGGCACTGGAATAGAAAAGAAAGAGAATGAGGTAGAAGGCAAATACCGATAATCACTTCTTTGCCTGAAGTTCTCTCCCATTTCCAATCTTGTTCCAGTCTTATAGCTTTGCTGTCTACTGAACAATTCCACTTGGGTATCCTGTTACTTCAAGTTCAACATGCTCAAACTAGAATTCATTTCCCCTCAATCTTTCTCTCATCAAATTCCTTACTAGTTAAAGGCATCATCCAGGGGTAAAAACCCTGGAGTCATTCTTAATCTGTACTCCTCTTTTTACAGCTAAGAACTACTGCTTTTCAACAAATGTTTACTGAATACCTACAATGCACCAGGCACTTTCTATGCACTTCAGACACATTGGTGAACAAAACAAAAATATCCATTTTCAAGAAGCTTATATTCTAGTACGAAAGAGACAATATAGTAAATATGGTAAATAAATATAGAATTTCAGAAGAGAGTGTTACAAAAAAGAAAAAGAGTAAGATAAGGGCAAGTTTTAAAGGGGTAGTCAGGGTAGACCTCAATGAGAAAGAGGTGACTGAGCGAAGACACGGATCAGGTGAGGAAGGAGGCCATGCGAGTCTGTCAGGAGAGAGCACTCACTTGCTAGGGAGCAGCCATGCGAAGGCTGGGCCACTAGTTCCTCCAGTTTCTTTTTGGAAATGCTGTAAAGCCGCCCTTCCACTCCATTCCCAATGCCAGCATACCAACTCCAAAATCTCCTAGGAAGCTCCCCTGCTCTATTTCCTCTGTGGTACAGCTGATGTTAAAACCATTCCCTTGATTTTCAAGGCCCCTGATTCTCTGAACCCACCCTTTACATTCCAAACTTCCATTCTTCTCCCTAAAATTCTTGAAACTTAGCATGTTCCTTCTTCACATACATCATCCTCCCCTGCCTGAGAGTGCTTTCCCTCCACCCCTCATCCATGCCTAACCCCATACATCTCTCAAGGCACGGAGATCAAGTCCTACCACCTCTATAGTCCCTGTGGTTGCTATTAGTGAATCTGTAGCCATCATTTCCCCAGCATCATATTTCTTGAAAGCAAGTCTGTCTCTTTTTCTGTACTTTCCACATGTTGATCACTACTAAATATTTGCTCACTAAAATTACAAGCTAAAGCTCTTTGCCAACTTAAAAACACTTTTATTAGCTTTGATAAACTACTGAAAAGGACAGACTGATTAAATAATGGTTTTATTATACTAATAAGAATGCATGGGGTGGAATAAGCAGAAATGATAATGATGGATAGTGGTAGCTTTTTTCTTTAAGTTTTCAGTTATTTTTCAGGTCGGTGCTTACTCTGAGAAGGAGTTTGCTATGAATCTATATAAATCAATATAAATAAATGATCAACTATCATTAGACTCACTGGAGCAATTCAAATTACCTAAAAATATGTCAAAGAAAAGACTGCAAGTGAGTTAAGTTACAGTTGCAAAGAGGCAAATTGTAATTAAGACAAGCTGAAGTAAATTCTCATGGTTTAAAAAAAAGAAAAAATAACCTTCCTGATGAAGTAACCATAACAAGATATTTACTGTTATGAAAGCTGCACGGTGTACAGGAAAGAGTACACACTCTGGAATGCTCAAATGTGGGCTCCACCATTCATTAACACCATGACCTCAGTTTCCTGGTCTACAAAATGGAAACAGAAGCTGTTCTATTTACAAACTTTCAAAAATACAACCTGTGTTCCAATCTGAGCAAAATCCTGCCAATTCTGGCAGATGGACTTAATGGTAATGAATAATCATTTAAGTCTCAATGGTTGGACTATTGTTAGTCTACAGATATCTGTTCTATCTGAAGCAGTGTCTTCCTTTTATAAATGTATTTACAATTTGACAAAATATTATTATCCTTGGATAATGTAAGAGAACTGAAAAGAATTCTGGGTTAGAACCAATGTCATCAAAATCTACAGTTATCTCCTGAGCACTGGCCACCTCAACCTGGGAACAAATGGACTTAAAAAAGTCTTTTGGAAATTAACTGGTACACAAGTAAGAAGCTTTTGTACTATATTATACATCTGCCACCCAGGGTTGGTTATGAAAATTAAATGAGCCAAGGAGGGCAGAATGCCTGGCACATTCTCATAATATATTTCTTTCAGATTGACAAAATGGTGCAAAGACTACTGAACTTTTAAGAAATGTCAAAGCAATCTGTGTGTCTACCTGCAAGTCATAAATTTTTTTTAAACTTAGGATTCATTCTTTGTAATGTGTAATATTCTCAGATTGTCAATTTGAGGGAGGAGCTTTACAAAATGTCAGATTTGATCTATAAAACTGGACCCATAAAACCAATGGGACTTACTCCAGTGGTATTTGAGAAAGTGTTTATCTAAAGCAAAAAAACCTATAAGTTCATATAAAAAAAAAAAAGTAACCATCAGAAACCTACAAACATTATGTGAGCCAAAAATGTACTGGATTTAATTTAGAGTAGCAGCAAATCTTAATGTTTATGGGAAATGCTTGGATTTGATATTGAGAAAATTCAGTTAAAAAAGGCATTAAAATATTATCCTAAGTATTGGAGTTAGGCTGGGTTAAGATATATTGTAAATTTTGAGAAGATTCCCTAAGTTTTCTTGAGCTAGTTTCTGTGGTTCAAAGCATGAAAATCCCTGAGAAACATGCCAGTATCTGCCCTCAATTGCAGAAGCAGGAAGCAAAGATGTGACCCAATCACATGATACCAAACCACAGCCTATCTGTTCTGAGAACTTGCATTATGTAAGCCAAAACCAAGAAAGAACAGCAAAAGGCACGTGGTTTGTCAACATGTGCACAGGTGCAGGGGGTTCTGTGGTTTGAAGAGACATGTTCTCTGTCACCTGAAAAAGCCATCATCCATAGGACAATGGTGTTTTCAACAAGAATGGTTTGGAGTTGGATGTTTCAAAACTTCACCTAAAAGAATCTTTCAAAAATGACCCTCCTCACAGGAACAAGATTTAGCTCCCTTTTTATTTTGATCATGTCAGTTCCTCATTTAATTTCAAAACAAAGTAGATCATCTAAAATTCTAAACCTAACCATGTACTGCATATATTGCAATTACACCCTATTTCAATTAAACTCAAAATTGTTTCACCACCTTCCAAACTATGATAAGCCTGGTTAGCTCAATCAATAAGCACTATGCCAGGTCTTTTTATCAACAATATAAAAAAGATAACTTACCTTCTCTTGAGGTCTTTATGTCCTGTAATACTTCCCCCCTCCTTCCAGTTACAGAAGTCAATTTTTCCTAAGTTCTTTAAAATTCAAGGTAACTTCACTTAGGTAAGCCACTCCATTAACCTTATTCCTCCCCATTCCAAGCCCTTCACATTTGAAAATGCCATATGAGGTGCAAGATCTAGAATCAGAAAATCCAGTTCTGCCTAACCCTGAGAAATTTACCTAACTCTCTCAGTCATGTTTTTCCATCTGTAACTAAAATGACTTGTGACTTTCACCATTAGAATGTCTACTCCTGGTGGGCATTCCATAATATTATATTATTCTCCCTCATTTATCCCACCTAGACTACCTTTCCGATTTGTTGCCAGTCACATATAGTTTTAGAATTGAAAAAAAAAAAAATACTGGTTAATACATCCGAACTACAATACAAAAAAAGGACCTTAACTTTGTCTAAAGAGTAACTTGCCGGCCAGTCAATAAAAGCTTTGGTTCCTGCCCTGGAGTAAGCCTACCAAGGAAAGTTGGGGGACACAGTTTACAAAGATGAGCTTAATACTCATAAAATCCTCCTCTCTGCCCTTTTGAATTTTAGCCACCCTTCAAAGTCAGTTTAAGTCCTAAAGTGTCCAGGAAGCCCCGACCCCCCATCATTACAGGCTACATTATTCATTTCCCTCTTTGAATACTGATGCCTCTCTGCAGGGGTGATATTAAAAATATTTAACAACTGGCACCACAGTGGTACCAACCAATCAGAAAGGACGTCTAACCAATCAAAACACACATGGCCCAGTGGGAGTTACTAGTTGAACATCACGCCTACCTATTACTGCCAATATCAAATAGCAACCTCAAATTCCAACACAACTTTCTCATTTGATCTTCAAGATCCCATGAATTAGGAAAAGTAGTTATCATTCTCACTTTCTGCATAACTAGAGGTGAGGTTGGGACTAATAACCAAATTTAATAACCAACTGCTTCTTTCACTTAAGACTTATCCTAAATATATACACAGAAGTAGCAATTAGTATTGCATAAAGTGTACTTATATGTAACAGTACAAATACTAAATGAATGCTCAGTCAAGTAGCATTCATTTAATCAACAAGCATTTAAGTACAACTGAATATAAAACACAGTGTTAGGTTCTGAGAGCATAACAGAAACAAGAGGAATGACCCTGGCACTCTGGGTACCTATATGTTCAATAGTATCGTTAAACAACAGTGCAGAAGACAGCCGAAATAGACAACTCAAACCAGAAATGTTATATGGTTCACGGAAATAAAGAATTCATGAACTAAACCGTGTAGGAAGTCAAGATTGAGAACCTCTCTCCTCACACTCCCAAAAGGGTTAAAATCAAGTATGCAGTGAAAAATCAGCAGTTAGTGGGAAAACAGAAATCGCTGGAATTGAGGGTTTGCAATAGTGAGAAGTGTTGGATACTCAGAAATGGCCCTAATCGTAAGCCTCACGTGGTATTCTTAAGTGCTGATTACAAATGGGAAATCTCATAAACCCTCTGTAGGGAAGGCTGAGGAAGATTAGCTTGGCAGTAGCCTATAGAAAAGCCTAAAAGAGAAACACTGGAAAACAACTAGATTTGGGGGATAACACAAGCAGGATTAAACTGACAGATGCATACAAAGAAAGGAAGAGACATTCTAGAGGTATTAATATAAACAGTTGAACTTTAGGCATGTTTTTAAAAAGGTATGAAATGAGAGAAGGGAAGCAAACAGCATTCTCACATGGGATATGTATGTAGATACAGTGGTACTAAACTGTGCACTAGAGACAGGGAACCAGCTTCCCTAGAAAAATCTACATTGGAGAAAGCAGAAGCTGGGCAGAGAATACAAAACTGATACCCACACAATAAGGAACTATGAGACCTTAAAAAAAAAAAAAAAAAAGCAAGCCAAATTATAAAATTTAAAAAGCAATGAGCTTCTTCAAAATGCATGAAAGGGGGAGTTCCCTGATGGTGTAGTGGCTTAAGGCTTCTGCACGCTGGCTCTGTCAGCCTGCGGCCTGGGTTCAATTCCCAGTCAGGGAGCTACCCACATACCAAAAAGCAAAAAAAAAAAAAAAAAAAAAAAAAAAAAAAAAAAAAAAAAAAAAAAAAAAAAAAAAAAAAAAAAAAAAAAGCGTGAAAGGATGGAGTGAAACAACATAACCAAGGAGGGCAGGCAGACCAGTTGAGGCAGACTAGACTTAAGAGTATTAGCACTTGAATCAGCTTTGTATTGTATGCATGCAGGTCAGTATAGACCCTAAGCTCCTCCATGGGATGAGTTGAGCAATGTTCTATAGGATAAATGGAAAAGAATGAACTGTCATTCGAGTTAATACTGGTGTGAAAATGTAAATCCTACCTGTCCACACATTTATCTTGCCCTCATTCTTAGATCAATGTCAAAAATCCATTGTTTCCTCTAATGTAGGCCGTGTGAGGGGACTCCAGGAATGTACTAGGAGTTAAAAAACTAATCTGATTTTCAAACTGAGAGGGCAAATTCTAAAAGTGAATAATAAAAATCAATTATCAATTGCTCATTGGAGGACTGAAAATGAAAAAGGGCTATGCCAAACAGACAGCTGTATATATTAAGGTGTATAGGTTTTGGAAACCCTGAACTCTGGGTGCAAATCCTATCTCCAGCTCTTAAGTAATTGAGTACAAAACCTCTCCACACCTCAGTTTCCTCAACTATAAAATGCGGCCTACGGCACTAGCCCTGCCACTAGCCCTGCCGAAGCAGTCGTGAGGATCAGATGACCGTACTTGAGAGTACTTTATGCAACTACATCATAGTAAGTAAGCTATTGGTGCACTGCAGCTCTTAGCTGTAATTGACAGCCTCGGTGTTTGCGTTTTTGTTTTTTAAAACATCTGGTATTCAATTTCAGAAACAGAAATGTACTTTCACTGTATTTCAGCAACATTAAGCTCTATGGTTTAGTTTCTAGTGTTTTATTTTAGATGCTTAAAGTTTTTCGCTCCTTCCACGAGGGTGAGTGAAGACCACGTACCGCATCCTAATTTAGTATTTTGGAAAACGGAGCAGACACTCCCCTAAAAACCGGCTACACAGACAACTGATTCAAACTACTGTCACTCAAGAAAAGAAACATCACTCGCAATGTTCCTTCGAGGAAATAAAAGCGTTTGATCAATTCACAGAGACATTCCTACTCGAACATCCAAACCTCGCAGAGTGAGCAAAAGTTCAAGTTTCTACTACGAAAACAATCTGTAGCCTTCTGGTTCCTGGACTCACTTCAACACTTCCCAGAAGCACGAAAGAAACATTCCGCTCATCTCCGTGCCTCCTGCTCCTCACACAAAGCTTCCCAGCTCCTCTCCCAAGGCCACCGCGGGCTGGAGAAGCAGCCCCTCGCGGCCGGATCGACCCTGCTGACCCCGGGACCTCAATCGCACGTCGCCCCTCCTCCCGTTCGGGGAAGCCCTGGAGGCTCCGAGCTGGCTCACACCCTGCGCGGGAAGCCACCTCCGACCCCAACCCCGCCCCGGGCCCAGGAGCTTCGAGAACAACCCGCTTGAGGTGGGGGTGCCCGGGACCACGCCACACAGCTCCCCAAAGGGGAAGGCGGGGAGCAGCCCCGGCTCGGCCAGTGCCGGCCACCCTCACAGCCCTCGGCCCGCGCCCACTCCTCCCCAAAGGGCAGCCCCCAACCTCGGACTGCACCGCCCGACGCCACCTCAGCGGGGAAGCAGAAACCGGGGACTGCCGGGCACGTCCACCCGTGCTCGGACACACGCCCCCGCCCCGCCTCCTCTCCCCGCCCGCGGCTCGCGTGGCGGCAGCCCCGCCAGGAAAACCCGGCCCGGGCGCCACCACCTGCGCCCCCGGCCCCGCGCCATGTTTGAGAAAGAGAAGGAGCGAGCCAGAGGCCAGGCCCGGCCCGCGCGCCCCGCGGTCGCCCGCCAGCCCCGCCGCGCCGCTGCTCACCCGCTGCCCCCGGAACCAGCGTCGCCGCTGCCGCCGCCGCCAGCACGAGGAGGAACAGCCTGGGACGCGGAGCAGCGGCTGCCGCCTCCATGATCCTGCAGCCACCGCCTGTGGCCCGGCCCGGCCCGGCCGCCGCCTCGCCTCAGCAAGCCTCGCCTCGCCCCACCTCCCCCGCAGCGGCAGCGGCCTGGCTCCGGCCCTTTGTAACTGCTCGGGGGCCGCGCGTCCATTGGCTGCCGGGCTCCCGCCGGCCCCGCCTCCCAGCTGTCTGCGAGCGGCGCAGCGGGACCCAGCCCGGAGCCCCGCCCGCGGGCCCGTTGGGCATCCAATCCGGAGCCACGAGCGCCCGCCCGCTAGCCACGCCCCCAGACTCCCCGGGGGCTGTGCCGCCAGACCCCTGCCCCAGCTGGAGTCGCCCGGCTCTCAAGGGAGACTGGGTGGGGGCAGGGTCCTACTGGGCCTCAGGCTCTGGAAGGTCAGGGCTGAACGATGGGTGTGTCTGGGTGTGAGACGCCCTGTCCTTCCAGCCTCCCTAGGCACCTAAGATCTGATTTGACCCCAGCCCCACCCCGACCCCCATTCCCAGCGGAGTGCCACCAATCCCCGACAAAGTCACCTAATCTGCAGGATCGTCAGGCAGGCTTCAACTCGCCCTCCCCAGGTCCACGCCTCAACTTTCAGCATCCCCCCGCGAAGATTTTTCCTCGGTGCCCTTCATGTCGCATCAGTCTCCTAGCTGTCGGTGTCTACCCCCAACCCAGACACACGCACCTCTCAAATTGCAGGCCCAGAAAGCCCCCCAGTCCCGGCCTCACTCTTCAGACCCTGAACGCAGACAGACCCCTGAAGAGCCTCCCGCCCTCCGGAGCTCCGAGCAGACCCAGGACGGGACTCCAAGCCACACTCCTTCCCTCTCACCCCGTCCTGATGCAGGTGGACACGGGAAGGGCCCCACCGCCACCCCGCAAATAAGAGGATTCCCCTCGTAGGCACGCAGCACCCCCGGACGGAGGGAGAGCACTCATTTCTTTGAGCTGCCTCTGACATGCCTGCACAATAATTCGGAGGTGTCACTAGAAACCCAAATAAACTTGGCTACGTTTTCATTCTGAATTTCTAATTTACTGTGAGACGCCCCACCCACCTTCCCTCTGGGACGCCAAAATGAGCTCCAGATTTGTAATTCTTCCTGTCAGACTAGTCCTCTCTTCAGACACAAACACAGCCTAGGAGGCTGTAACATAGAGCAGAGAACATTTTTCCACAGAACCTTTTAAGGAGAAAATGTTATTTTCTGTGGGATTCGAACTTGGAATTAAATACACCGTGGGAGCTGGAATCACGGCCTCTAGAATTGGTTTGTACGTTACTTTCACCTGCAAAGACGTCCCTCCTGAGCTGTGGAAGGGCGGGGGTTGGAGCTGGGACCTGAGACCGGCCCTGGTCCCCTCCCGGCTACAACACTTACTTGAGCAAGTCAGTTAACCGTTCTGAGCCTCCATTTCTTCGTCTTTAAACTAGACGTACTATTGACCTCCCAAGGATAGTGAGAGAATAAAGATTTGGGGGTTCCCTCCCCTTCCTAGGCCCTCCCTCCAGCTCCCTGATCTGCTCCTCTCCTCTGGCGGGTAAGGGCCTGGTGTATATACTGAACCAGCTAGCGAGGGACGCAACTGTCCTTGCTAAAGTCAAGGAACAGCCTGCTCTCTGGGGCTGCGGGAGACACCACCAGCCGCAGCAAACTGTCCTCTGAGTCCCCGCAGCAGGCAGACCAAGCCCTGAGACGCGGCCCCCGGCAGGCTCCCCTCCCAACCTGCTCTCTCATTTCTAATTCCGTCCATCAACACTTGGTGGGTAAACCTGAGGTCTCTACACTGCTTCTTTTTGCTGCTCTATGCTCAGTATCTCATATGGAAATATTTATTTTATGAATGAATCACTGATTCACCTCAGATAAGTTGACTGTTCTTCTGTCATCATTAGGTTCTTCATCTCTTAAATGGAAGTCATAATAGTACCTACCCCATTTGTAAATAAAAGGAATTGAATCACCTGTCTTAGGCCACTTAAATGAGGTAATAGGTCTGCCACAGTACCTGTAGCAGTCAATATTTGGTCACTTCCTTTGCCCATCCCCTTTCAGCTCTGTATGATTCAAATCAGCACTCAAGTTCACAGTAATTAATCAGCACTCAAGTTCACGGTAATCCACGCCTTTGCCCCACAGCGCCTCAGTTAATCAGTGTGAGGATATCTTCTATAACACACTGCCAGTTCCTTAACATTTTCCATGGAACGGAGTGTGTTCATTAGGAAACTGAGGAAACAAAGGAGAAACAGACTATTTTTAACTTTCATTTTCCTAATATTAAGAGGAAATTTCCATGAGTCATGGATCTATAAATAAACATTAGAATGGAACAATAAATTATAAGTTTAAAATCATGGTCCTCAAACTTTGTAATGCCTTCAAATTACCTGGAAAGCTTTTTAAAAGGCAGATTCTGGGTGCCAGCCCCAGAGAGCCCGCTTCAGTTCGTCTGAAGGAAGTCCAGGAGTCTGCACGTGTAATAAATACCCTAAGTGATTCTGCTGCAGGTGTTCACCAGGCCACATTTCAAAGGGCACGGTTTAGAAAGTGCTGTCTTAAAATTCAGTAAGTAAAAATGCATGTACTAATTTTACCTTTTGAGAAAGGGTGGACAATGGAAAGAAGCTTCTGGCTTTGGAGGCCTGCAGTCCCCCGTTGGAATTCTGCCTCTGCCATTTACCAGGTCTGGGATCTGTGCACGCTCCTTGATCTCTGAGAGTTCACATCCCCAGATGTAAAGTGGGATAATGACATTGACAGATATAAAGGTCCAAATGAGCTATTGCACATGAAAAATCACAAATATTAATACCCTTCACAGTCTCTACAGGCTCTCAAAAAGGCTTACAGGTATTTATTTAAATCACCGTCTTGATTTAAAGGGAAAAAACCGAGGACCAGTCCCCAGTGGGTTAGCTGCAGAGCTAGGACTAGAAGACTCTCAATCCAGCCAGTGCCTTGCTCCCTGCACAACTGTTGCCTCTTAATCTTTATACCGAGCACATTGTTTCCTTTTCCTTCTGGCATACACCCTTAAGTAAGATGTTTTCTCTCCAAGAGGGAGCAGAGACTGCTAGCTGCCTAACCTATATTCATTCCTGCATTCACTTTATAACAGAATCCTTTCTTTTGGGAAAGCAGCCTACCTAGCTAAAAATCTCAATTTCCCAGGCTCCTGGCACCTAGATATGGCCCAAGTGACAGCATTCTGTCTAGTGAAATAGCAGTAGAAATCTATCAGATAGAGCTTGTGGGAAAGATACTGTTTTCCCCGTAAAGAAGAGACATCACCTTCTCACCTTCTGTCTGGAACCCAATTACAATTCTTAGAGGTGCAGCAGCCAACTTGTGAACATAAGGATGACGGCCACAGCCAGAAATAGTAGAGAGAAAAATGGAATCTGGGTCCTTAATAAATTCCTTGAGCACCTGCACCAGCTCTAAAATGCTTATCCCTGGAATTCCTATTATATAAGATAAATTAATGTTTTTTGTTAACTACTATCTATTGTTGTGTATTTTATTTCTATTTCTTTTTTTTAACTCCCAAGATATTATTGATATCTACTGCTAATACTTGGTGCTCCTAACTGAATAATAAATCACCTCAAAACTTAGTGGCTTAGAATAATAACCATATATTATTTTTCATGAGACTGTGGGTAGGTTGGGCAGTTTTTCTGGTCTGAGGCAATTTAAACTGTTATCAGTGGAGCTCACATATGAATCTACAGTCAGGTGGCAGGTCAACTGGGAGCTGAATAGATCAATAATGGTCTAGAGCAGCTCCTCTGTGGTTTTCCATCCTCCAGCAGGCTAGCCTGGGCTTGTTAACAGGACAACTTAGGAGTCCAAGATAATAAATGGAAGTTTATAACAAGAACAACATTATTTCTGCCACATCCCATTACTTTGGGCATGAATTGGGCCAAGGCCAAATTTAAGGGGTGGAGAAATAGACTACATTTCTTAACAAAATCACATTGCAAAGGGGCATGGAGAACAAGAGAGTTAACAAGCATGGTTGTTTTTGCAAACAATTTTTTTCCACTTTTTCTGATCTTCATTGTTTTTTAACCTCTAGACTTTCTATCTCAAATCACTTTCATTCTGCCTGAAATACAAGGACTGTCTGGAAAAATTCCAGCCATAAATGCCTCTATTTTTCCTGTCCCGTGGCTGGATACTTTCTGGACAGCCCTCATATACCCTTTCAAATTCCCTATAGTGAGAGTCAACCAGTGGCAAACAATTTTAGTTTTTGTATTTGATTCTTATTTTTGGGACAGTGTTTAGAATTCTGGGTTGATCATCGTTTTCTCTCAAATATTGAAGCGCCATTCTACTGTCTCTGGCTTCCACCGTTGTTGATGTGAAATCAAATGTTAGTCTATTTCTTCTTTGCAGGCAGTCTGTCTTTTCTCTCTGCTTTTTTAAACTAGACTTTATTTTTTAGAAATAAAATACTTATAAATAAATAAATATTATAAATAATAAATAAAAATATTTAGTTGTTGGTTCACAGCAACATTGAGCAGAAAGTACAGATTTCCTATAGGCTCCCTTTCCCCGCCCACATACAGCCTCCCCAACGAACAGTCTCCCCTCCAGAGTAGTGCATTTGTTACAACAGATGAACCCACACTGACACATCATTATGGTCCAGAGTCCATAGTTTATGTTAGAATTCACCTTTGGTGTTATACATTCTACGGGTTTTGACAAATGTACAGATGACATGTATCTACCACTGTGGCATTATACAGAGTAGTTTCACTACCCTAAAAATTTCTGTGTTCAGCCTACTTATTCTTTTCTCCCCTAACCCTTGGCAACCACTGATTTTTTTTTTTACTGTCTCCATGTTTTGCCTTTTCCAGGATGTCATATAGTCAGAATCATATAATACATAGTCTCCTAAGATTGACTTCTTTCACTTAGTAATATGCATTTAAGTTTCCTCTATGTATTTCCATGACTTGATAGTTCATTTCTTTTTGGTAATGAATAATATTCCATTGTATAGGTTTACTACAGTTTATTTGTCCATTCACCTACTGAAGGACATTGGGTGCCTCCAAGTTTTTACAGTTATGGATAAAACTGCTATAAACATTTGTGCACAGGTTTTTGTATGGCCATATGAGAGGGGACCCAAAAAACCCCAGAATTATCTGCTGGAGGGTGGGCCGCTTATAGTACAAGTTTTCCCTGCTAGGTGAGTGTTCTAGGAACCCATCTGCATCAGTGTACCCACTGGCATTGTTGTGAGAGGCTGCGTTTGACTGCAGTGAATTTTTTTTGGAGGCTCTTTCAGCATTGCATGATGGGTGGTGATTTCTATGAACAACGAGCAACATAACAATGCACCTGCCCACACCACGCTGAGTGTTCAGCAGTTTCTGAGTGACTTGTTTTTGTTTCCCCAGATGAAAAAAGTTCTCAAAGGGAAACATTTTGTTGATGTGAAAGAGGTAAACTTATTATACAACAAGCTGACAATGCACTGTAGAATTGTATGCCTGAAACCTGTGTAATCCTTGCTAACAGATGTCACCCCAATAAATCTAACAATAAAAATGAATTAAAAACAAAACAAAACAAAACAAAACAAAAAACAGAAGCACTCAAAGGCATCAAAATTGACAAGTTCAAAAACTGTTTTGACCAGTGGAGAAAGCATCTCAATGGGTGTATTGCATCAAACGGAGAGGACTTTGAAGGTGACTGCAGTTTAAACATGTAAGAAAAAGTACACAGTTTTTATAAATCAATTCTGGGTTTTTTGGGTTCTCCTCTCATAAGTTTTGAACTCATTTAAGTAACTACATGATTGCAGGATCGTCTGATGAGTGTGTCTGGTTTTGTAAGAAACCACCAAACCATCTCCCAAAGCAGCTGTGCCATTTTGCATTCCCACTCACAATGAATGAGGGTAACTGTTGCTTCATATCTGACTGATTTTATTTGAATTTTTCATCTCTAGAAGTTTCATTTGGTTCTTTTGCAATTTTTCTATTCCTCCTCTCATTATGTCTACATTTTTCTTTACATTCCGAAGCACACGAATCATATTTATAATAACCATTTTAATGTACTTTTCAAATAATCCCATCATCTTTGTCCTTTCTGGATCTGTTTCCAGTAACTGATATTTTGGGCTCACATTTTTCCGCTGCTTCCTATGACTAGTGATTTTTTTAATCAGATGCCAGACATTGTAAATTTGGGGGTGTGGAATGTTTAATTTTGTTGTATTCTTTTAAAGAGTTGAACTTTTTCTGGCAGTGAGTTAGGTATTTTAGATTAGCTTGATCCTTTTCAGGCTTATTTTAAAACTCGTTTAGGACAAGTTCAAAGTAGACATCGGTCTAAGGCTAATCTTGCCTCACTTGTAAGGTATGGCCTTTGTGGTACATGCTCTATATACGAAACAAGCTCTCTCTACTTTGGCTAGAGAGAACTCAAATTATTCCTGGCCTAGAATGAACTCTGAGAATTGTCTATTTTATAGTTTCTCGGTAATTTTTTTCCCTCTAAAGTTGTTCTTGCCAGCCTTTTGGGTTTTCATTCTATATGTGCATAGATTAGTATTCAGCCATAGACTCAAAAGGACCCCTATGCAGATTTCTAAAACTCTCTTCATAGCTCTCTTCTCACAACTCTGCTTTGCAAATTCTAGCAGCTGCGGAATCTCTGAGCACTGATCACTGTCTCCTCAACTACTCAAAAGAAATGTCGAGCATCTATGCTTGTCATTCATTTGCATAACATCTTTTGTGAGTATTCAAGTCTTTTGTTCTAGTCTTTTATTAATTATTTATGAGTTATCTATATAATCTGGATATGAGCCCTTTGCAGATGTCTGTATGGTAAATATTTTTGTTCCAACCATTGTTTTAGTAATTTTATTTTCAAACAGCAGTAGTTTTAATTTTATTTTATAGTTAGTTCTTTTTGTGTTCTGTCTAGAAAATATTTGTCTACCCTCAATCACAAAGATACTCTCCCACATGTTCTAGTTGCTCTATAGTTTTAGCTTTTACATTTATGTCTTAAAGCCATCTTGAATTAACACTTGTGTGAGAGGTACAATATGAATCAAGGTTTAATTTTTTTTTCCTTACTGACATTCAGTTGAACCAGTAAAATTTTTTGAAAAAAACTTTACTTTCTCCATTAAACTACATTGGTACCGTTGTCAAAAATTATTAACTATATTTGTGGGTTTATTTCTAGATTCTTTTCATTTTCTTTGTCTATCTTAATGGCAATATCACTGTCCTGATTTTTGGTACTTTTTGGTAAGTCTGAAAATCAGGTAGAATAAGCCCTCCAACTCTGTTCTTCTTCAACATCATTTCGCCTATTCTAAGACATTTACAGTTCCTAGTAAATTTTACTGATAGTTTGTCAATAGCTACAAGAAAGCCTGCAAGAATTTTTATTGAATTGCATTAACTCTATAAAGCAATTTTGGAAAAAACTTTATGATACTGATTATCCTAATCAATGAACATGGTACACTTCACCATCTGTTCAGGTCTTTAATGTCTCTCAGCGATGCTTTGTAGTTTTTATTGGTAAAAGTCTTAGATACCCTTTGTTAAATTTATTTCTGGATAAATTTATATATTATGAATGGAATTAATTTTTAAATTTTTTTCTAGTTGTTTTCATTTTCATTTTTTTATTTTTAATTTGTATGCTCTATCTGTATCTTTTTCAAATCTGCTTTGTCTTCCTTTATAGTTCCTTGTTTCCAGCATGTGTTTTTTTATTTTTTTTTTAAAAAACAACATAGCCATTATAGTTATTTCATAGTCATGTTTATATATAAAAATTTCAGCACCTGACTTCCTGTGGGTCTCTTTTTGCTGTCTATTGTTTCTCATTTACAGTGCCTCTGTGCAAGTATAGTTCCTTTTTATTGAAAGCTATGCATTTTCCTTGATATATTATTTATGGAAATTCTAAGGTCTAAGATAAAGGTAGGATTCTCTATTGAGGATTTTCATTTGTTCTTACAACCTGTACCACTACCAGTTTCAGATTACTCTAATTTAAATTATTGGGCTGACTTTTTTCTTTCTGTTTTTAATTTGTTTCTTGTTTAGACACACAGGTAACATGAATTTTGGCTTCAAACTCCATGAGAGACAGTTTGTATTTCCAGATTCTCACTGATAATATTTTTTCTTTCTTTCTTCCTTTTTATTTTTATTTATTTATTTTTTTAACTCAGCACCTAGGCTTTTGCAACACCCTGGCGGGTGATGGGGTTAGTAGTTATTTCTGGTTTACCCTTTCACTGAGAGTGTAGTCCTTTGGGTTTCAGCTTTATAGGACAGGTGCCCAGTGGCCTTGGAGGGCCCCTGATCCTTGTACCCTGTGATTCCCTGTACTCTGTTATGCCAGACAACAGAAGCTCAAGTTCATCGGGTTCAATAAATGCCCCCAGAGCATCAGTCAGCAGCAGTTCTCCAATTACCCCGCTGAGGTCCTTCTTGCAGTTAGTATTTTGGAATGAGAGTCTCTCACTTTCTTGCCATCTTATAAATGCTTTTAGGAAGATATATTTCCCCAGCGTTTTTAGTTTTTTTTTTTCCCCTGGAGGGTTAATCTACCAATTATCAGGAATGAAATTGCTACTACCTAACCTCCTCCATTACACAGACATTTTTAAAAAATCACTGTCACATTTTTTTGTTACAGCAGAATCCAGTCATAACAGCTACAGGCATCAAAGGGGATTCAAACAAAAGCTATTTTGCCAATACAGTACAAGAGAAATTCAGCTTCTGGCATTGTCTTGACTGCCTCTCGAACATTAAAAATATGCTCACGGGCTGTCTATCCCCACATGCCTCTATCAAGCTGGTTTCCCCAAATGCTTGGGTTGCTTTAAGAAAATGTTTCGTTTTGTGTTGTGTATTGTTTTGTTTTCACTTGGACTTTGGTTATGAATATCTAATTTAAAACATACTACAAATTAAGAACTTGTTCAATTGATAAATACTTTCTCTGCTTTGGGGGCTTTATGAATTTTTTTTTATTAATTTTATAAATGTCCCATGGATACTGGAAAACAGAAGTGGGTTCTTTTTTTGTGCATGCAAATGTGTGTGTGTGTGTGTGTGTGTGTGTGTGTGTGTGTGTATTTAATCCTGGTAGTTGCCCTTTGCTTCATTTTGACTGCTTATTCACAAATACAGATGGAGACACATTGCACTCTCCTCAGTGCTTTCCCTGTTACCTCAAGACACATCCTGTGGCCTTGGCCAACATCTTCACATCATCATAGAATTAACAAGTGATGCTAACTTCCTGGCCCCTGTGAGTTAGGGCTCAGGGCTAGCAGGCCCTGAGAATAGTCCCACAGCTACGGACTGTGGCTCTGTTTGCATCAGTCCTGCCCTCAGACAGATGACCTGAAGCCTTCCCAGCCTCACTTTCTGGGACAGACCCTCCAGGCGGGCTGACAACTAGGTTTCTGCTTTGTCCTCATGTCTGGGCTGTGGCTCTAGTCCCCTGTGTTATCCACAATTCCTTTATCTGGCCCAGCCTCCTTCCTTTTTATCATTCCCAAGACTGGAATCTCTGGCCCAAACTGAGCCCAGTGGAGTGCTTGATCTGTGCAGACCAACCTCTCATGTGGTTGTCTCTGCCTTTGAAGTACACTTTGCTGCTCTCTCTTTGTCTGTTGAAACACCTTGTTCCTTGTTAGAATCTCCGGAGCAACTGCTTGTGTGTCATTTGTCGCTCTTTCTTTGGTCGCTCTTTCTTTGGTTGCGGCCTCACTACTCAGTCTCATTGTCTCACTATGATTCTATATCCCTCCTCCCAGTTGGTCTACCCTACCCAGTTGCATTGTCTCAGGGGGAGCCTAGCTTTTCCCCTGGCCAGCCAGGAAGATTCCCTTGGTCAAAACAAATTGAGGGTTTTCAATAGTTTGCCACTACCTTATCCCATGGGCTCAAATTCCCTTTAATCACTTGTTCTAGAAAAGTACAAAGGAAAAAAAGGTCAGAAGACTTAGAATGCATGTTCATGTGGCCTGTTTGTAGGAGATACGCATAGGTTTAATTCTGCAAATGCAATCGCACACACACACACAAACATAATATACATTTAGAACTGTGCATCCAAAACAACAGTGTCCACGTTTGATGAGAGGATTCACCAGAAACACAGCAGCAGCAGCGAGGAGAGCTTAGCCATTATCTGCAATGTTCACATACATCAGAACGAGTATTCCCATCTGCTGACTGCAGCTTTTGGGTTTACCCTACGAGCTCAAAACAGTCCTATCAGTGTTCCAGAAAGGAAGTTTAGGAAAGCAGATGTACATTTTTCTGTATTTTTGTGTTTTTTAAGAATGAATAACAATAGGAAAATTTTATACTTTAATGTAATCATTTATTTTAATAAAATGTATCACCCTAACTGTATTTACTTAAAAATACAAATACTGTAATTATTGTAAAATTGTTACTCAGTATGAAACTGTTTCAAGGACTTTTCTCCATTTACAAGATTTTTAAACATGTTTTCCTGTGGCTTACACTCTCAACAACAAAGATGTTTTGTGTGCCATATTATATAACATTTTGTAATAAAGTTTTTATGTCATCAATGCCGTTAAATTCTGATTTATCTAATACTTAATTAGATAATTGATGCCACATAGTATGTTTTGAGTATTTTTTGTAACATTCACTACAATGGTAAATTTATTACCAAAAATCAAAAATTTAAAATAAAAATAATGTCATTTATATACAAAGCAGCTCAAAATGTTATTAAATGCATAAAATAGTCAAAATATTAACTTTTTATTTTTTGTGGCTTTTTGACACATTTTGAAAAAACACTTGATGTCAATTAACACAGTGAAAGGGTTAATACAACTCTATTTGGCAGATCAAGCACTCAGAGAACAAGCAAGGATAACTACGGAGATTAAGCATGCCCACATCTACACACACACACACACACACATGCTCTCTCCC